>JAXIVD010000534.1:95654-144816 GCA_036785275.1 Cancer borealis | reverse complement strand
AGTCGTTCGTCAGGTGGTGGAGAGTCTTTGCGCGGGATGGCGAGTGACGCATTAACACTCCCGCCGAAGTGCCTGGGTGGTATAGAGGGAAGGAGATGGAGGCGTAGCAGATGGAGGCACTAGCCGGCAGTAGCACGACTACCATTAAAATAGTTTACGTCATTCACGGGAAATCATGTTATTCCAAGTAACATTATAACTTCACTTGTATGTTTTTATTTTGAACACACTTTAAAACGAAACTAACTAAATTATACACAAACGCTGCAACAAACATATGCATTAACACAAAAAACTCACCATTCCCTCCCTCCATACTCTCACCCAAACACATTATCCTGTAGTCTGCCCTTCCCCCATCACCATAGTCACACTCACATCCGTCACTGTCCTCCCAACACACCAAGCCAACCCTTTGTTCCCTATCCAGCCACGCCACCGAACCCTCACACATACACAACACCGTCATCTACTACCCACCCTCGGACACGTCCAACACCACACCCAAAGCAGCTTCCTGAACACCTCTTAATGCCCTTAACACCACTTCTTCAAGCCTCCGCCCTCAACAACTCTACCTCGTCACACGCTGTCTAACGATCCTTTCCCCCGACAACGCAGCCACCATAGGACTCAAGGGATACCGAGTGGGGGGAAGGGAGAGACGAAGAGCACAAATGTTACAAACAACGCCCGGCAAGGAGGAAAGAGCGCGAGATGGAAAAGAACGCGGCACCTCAAGGAAGAAAATGATGAATTGCAGATGTTTTATTGATATGATAATGTAACCCTCCACGAGGCCTTTGGAGGGATACGAAGGAAGGAAAGAAATTGTGTGCTGAAGAGAGAGAGAGAGAGAGAGAGAGAGAGAGAGAGAGAGAGAGAGAGAGAGAGAGAGAGAGAGAGAGAGAGAGAGAGAGAGAGAGAGCGAGAGCGAGAGCGCGAGGGCGAGGGCGAGGGCGAGGGCGAGAGAGAGAGAGAGAGAGAGAGAGAGAGAGAGAGAGAGAGAGAGAGAGAGAGAGAGAGAGAGAGAGAGAGAGAGAGAGAGAGAGAAAGAGAGAGAGAGAGAGTGTGTGTGTTCTGGGAAGAAGGATAAAATTGGAGATGGGTAAAGTAGTGACATATCAGAACGAAGTGGAAGGAAAAAGATGAAAGAGGAGGAGGAGGAGGAGGAGGAGGAGGAGGAGGAAGAGGAGGAGGAGGAGGAGGAGGAGGAGGAGGAGGAGGAGGAGGAGAAGGAGGAAGGAGGAGGAGGAGGAGGAGGAGGAGAGGGAGGAGGAGGAGGCAGAATTTTGAAGAAGAGGGACAAGGCCGAGGATAACAAGAAAAGGAATAACGAGAAAAGAAGAAGCAAAGAGAAGAATGACAGAAAGAAATGTCGGGTGATAAAGTGTGACGGCTGGACATACAAGAGAGGGGAAAAAATGTACCAGAACTCTTAGGAACACAGGACAACGGGAAAAAATGTCAACACACCAAAGGAAGAAAAAAAAAAAGAATATGAAGAAGCAAGGAAAAAAAGAAAAAAAAAATAAATAAAAAAAGAATAAATAATTTAAACGCTTAAAATAATAATGACAGTAATAATGATAATAATAATAATAATATTTAAACACTATATTTGATGCTTGAAATTGAAAAAATGTCATGTTAATACTGTTGATGACGATGATGATGATGATATTGAAATCATGACAAATGGCAGAAATAATGAACAATAATCTCACCTGAATGACTCTACAATAAAAATAATTAACTGTGTAGGTTATCATTACACACCATTAAATCAACCACCACAACAAATGCGTAAAAAATCAAAGGATACCAGAAGTATCTCAGTATTTCATTTAACACACAATACACGGTCATCATAACGTATTAGAGCATGACATTGCGTTACTAAATCCCTCATGACTAACGTTACCTGTAGCTACGTAAATCCACACAGTAAACATGTGTTGTGAGGGAATGGATGGAATGATAGTAAGCGTATACCTATATTTATACAGCTAATAATAATGATGTTGATAGCACTTCCTGTATAATTAATACACAATTGGTGAGAAACTACAGTCCAGTCCCTAGATCATTGCAGCCATAAAACCGTTTATGTCTTTTGTAAAACACTCAGCAATATAATCAGAGTCCAGAAATAACCAGTGAAAATACGGAACAAGCGGCCCCTATGAACTCACTCTCTCTCTCTCTCTCTCTCTCTCTCTCTCTCTCTCTCTCTCTCTCCTCTCTCTCTCTCTCTCTCTCTCTCTCTCCTCTCTCTCTCTCTCTCTCTCTCTCTCTCTCTCTCTCTCTCTCTCTCTCTCTCTCTCTCTCTCTCTCTCTCTCTCTCTCTCTCTCTCTCTCTCTCTCTCTCTCTCTCTCTCTCTCTCTCTCTCTCTCACTCTTCCCCCAGGACTTTTTACATAGGAACGAAAGAGAGAGCTCGCGCGCGTGCGCCTGTGTGTGTATGCCAGTGATTTTTGAACGGAAAAGAATAACTGATGGACGTAATAGAGTGCATTTGCTTCTTTTTTTTCCATTATTCAAGCGAGATAAGAGTATTGCACTCAATTTGGACTTAGCAGTATAAAAGTAATAACACACACACAGACACACATACATACACAAACACACACACAACAGACAAACAAACACACACACCCTACATCCTACACCTTACTAATCCTTGTTTGCAATGTTCTCCCTTTGCAGTGCGTGTCTTAAGACCCCCACACACTATCATGCATGCAAGCGCATTCATGCATGATTCACAAACACGTCAATCACTGGTTTTGTCCACACACTGTCACTCATGCGTGCACATGCATCAGTTGGCGCGCGTCACTTAGCTGGTCAAGATGAGTAGGGAAGCTGCTTGCATTGCCATTAGATTAGCTTTATATAGATTCAACCTACCTCTGATAAATTTACTGGTTTCTAATTTGATCTCAAACTTATAATCTAGAATATCATACAGAAAATAGTCTGTTACGGCTACCAACCCTATACCTAAGCGCGGGTTTATTTTATTTATTCCATTTTTGTCGCCATATACAAACACTACTCACTTTATATATATAAATATTTACTCTATGAATAGATTAACACAACATATTAGCAGCCATTATGTAGTTATTAACAGTATCTGAAAGAGGGTCAAGCAGATGTACCAACCCAATGTTTTCAAAATTACTCACCATTAAAATCAAGTTAATTATTCAATAGATAACTAATGACACTGTTTTGTTATTATATATGAATAAAATAATGACTAAAGAATGCATGAGTGATGGTTAAATAGCGTTATCTTGCTAAATAAAGTGATATTGTTGATGTTTATCATAATTACATGTAATTATCTAGATTTTCATTATATATTCTCTTAATTATATTATATATTTAGTCATTCTTAATCTTCCTTGTAACCGTAGCACGGGCTGCATTGGGGTCTATCTCCTTTAGTTTTTCTTCTAATATATTGTATTGTTCTCCTTTCAAGTTTCTATTTTTATATTCCTCACTTTTAATTTTCCACAATGCTGGGAAACTTCTATAAAGTTCAAAAAATTTGCGCCAAAATGCTTGCGTTTCCTGAGTGCTCACCATGGCTGGTGGTGGAAGACTGACGGTTTGCTCATTCATCGCCACACACTGTCATTCAAGCATGTGCAACCGTCATGATTGACGGTTAAAAATCAAACAGTGTCGAACCTTCATCATGCATCTTAAATCGCATGCGCATGCCTTCAGTCATCACCACACACTGTGGTTATGCATGCGCAAACACCATGATTGCGCATGCATGCATGATAGTGTGTGGGGGCCTTTAGGCTTTGAGAGGTGTGGCAGAGGTAGGGGAGAGGCGTGTGAGGCAGGGCGACACACACACACACACACACACACACACACACACACACACACACACACACACACACACACACACACACACACACACACAGCTGCTGCCCTCTGCCATCCCTATCACCACCACCATGCCCCCCGCCACTCTCTATGCCGCCGCCGCCCTGCTGTTGGGGGTGTGGGGGAGCAGTGACGCCCACGCACGAGACTCAAACGACTTCAAGGACTTCAACTGGAAAACAGGTATGAATGGTTTCTCTGTGTCTTTTCTTACCCTCTTTCTCTCTCTCTCTCTCTCTTTCTGTTTCTCTTTTTCTCATGTTAAAGGGAACTGTCATGGCCACTTCTAGAGCAATATGTCAGCATTTTTCGTCCTCCTTCACATCAACCAGACTATTTCTTCCATCTGACTTCACACTACCTCTGCCACCACCATTATCACCTAGCACAGCCTCTACTACCATCACCATCACCATTACAACTCATCACCATCATCATCATCATCACCATCATCTACCATACTACTACTACTTCAAGCCTTCATCACAACACTATCACATTACTATATTTTTCCTTCCTAACTTCCTATTACTATTACAGTCACCACTAATAAATCACTGCTATTTCATCACCACAAGCACCAATATATCTTCTCTACCACCACCACCACCACCACCACCACCACCACCACCACCACTCAGCTTCACTACCTGTGCTGGGAGGAACTGTTTGTGGCTTCAGGTGTTCTAGTTAGCTAATTGCATCGTAGAAAGAGAAGCTTACCTTGCTGTCGTGTGTCCTAGCAGGTGAGCGGCATTAGGTTCCCCCAAATTGGTCAACATAAATTTTAGGTCCAGTTTCTCGCATGACGTGAAGCCGATGATATATTTTCCCAGAGTGTCAGCCGACCATTAGCTATTTTAGGTTTTGATTTGATGTGAAGCCTTTGATTAATTTTCTACGAGAGATGTGATGTATTTCCTGCGAATTAATCACGGGATTACTAGATTAAGCAGCTGAGTGATTCGTCGCAACAAATTCTAGCACGTCTAGTTAGAGAGAAAAAAATATATATATATAAAAGTTAATGTAAGATAAAAATAATAATGTAGTAACGTGAACTGATAAAGAAAGTACATATATACATACATATTTGTTTTAGGAACAATACACACATCTATTTATACAAACAAACCTACATATCATACGTTTTCTATATATAATTAAAAAATACGATGTTATAAAGGCGACAGTATCCTTTTTTATTCGTCTTTTTCCTTGCTTTTCTTTCTGTTCAAGCTTCAGGCCTCGTAAGTTATTCTCACCAGACTCATCTATCTATAGAACAGCCTCGCTTACCTGCTCCCTCTTCATCACATCTTCACACCTGTCAAAAACCCTTCCCTCACCAGGTGTCTCGTCCCTCCCGCCCTTCACACAGACTAATGAGCAACGCCGCCAATTAAGCCAATTATCGATAAAGTGGCCTCGATGGCTAATTAAATTGGTGAAGGTGAGGGAAAAGTTGGATTTTACTGTAGTAGCGTCTGAGAAGGGAGGAGGGAAGGGAGGAAGGGTTGGAAGGATACGATATGGGGTTGGAGGAAGGGCAGGAAAAACGGAGGGCAGGAAAAAATGAGGAAAGGGAAGAGAGGAAAGAATTGGTGGAGTGATGGGAAAGGAGGAGAGGAGAGGAGAGGAGAGAAGAGGAGAGGAGAGAAGAGGAGAGGAGGGAGGAGTCCCCGGCAGCTTCCCTCTCTTACCCTTCTGCCATTTCCAAAAAAGTGTGTCGGGAATTCGGTGCATGGGAGTTGATCGTATTTCTCGGGATGGAAGAGATGAAGATGAGAAGAGAGGAGAGAGGAGAGGAGAGGAGAGAGGAGAGAGGAGTACGACACTGAGAACAACGGAAAGGAGGTGGAGGAAGACGAGGAGGAGAAATCATTGTCTGAGCGAAGAATGGAGGCGAAAGAGAAAAGAAGAGAAGAGGATGAGAGGGATAGATGAGAAGGAGGAGGAGGGGTAAAAGGATAAGAGAAAAAGGAGGGGAGGAGGAGGTAGGTGACCTGAACATCGCTTCTACACGAGTCAGAATCCACTTTTGTAAACAACACACCCCGATTTCCCTCCGTTTTAGAAAGAAATTTATAGCCTCGCGGGAAGGAGAGGAAGGTATATTAATGTTAGACGTAGCTCGTAAAATATATGGCTGCCGGCTTCTCAAAACTATACACAGTGATCCATTTCGGTTATGGAAAGAAACCAAAAACTGTAAAAAAGTAAGTCTATAATACTTAGAAAACATCTTTCATAACATCCCTAAACGTCTTTTGTAACGTGGTAAAAGGAGAGAGAAGGTACACAACAAGGATGAAGATTATATAACGCAAGGATAGTGTGCACAGTGAAGCTAAGAAAAGTGTGTATAAAGGTGGATAACAAGCAGCTGAAGGGAGATTGTGTAGAACGTGTTTTGTAGGATTAAGAAAGAGCTAGATTAAGGAGTGTTGTTGGTTTGGGTGACTGGCTGAGGGTGAGGGAATGAGGCTTGTACGTGACTGAGCTGGTAAGGCGGTGGAGGGAGGTGAAATATGTGAGTTTGAAGGTGTGTGTGGCGGGCTGTACCTAAGAGTGTGAGGGAATGTTGTTATGGAGGTGGTGAGACTGGCTACCTGGTTTACTGGGGTTGGAAAATAGGAATATAGTATTGCTAGTTGGCTTCAGGACTAGAAAAGCCACATAATAAACCAAACAAACCCTGAAAACTATAGTGAATCGAACTATACTATTTGATTACGTACAGCTTCCATTTCCACGTCTTAGCTTTACTGATAACCCTTAAAATTTAAACAAATATGATATGTGTAATAAAACTGAAAAAAAACATTATAAGCAGCAAACATGAGCAATGACGAAAAAAAAAAAAAAAAGAAACGAAGAAAATCATGAAACACTAACTATCAAGGTAACATTCCTGCTCCTAGATGACGCTTGCCTTACCTGTGATCAGTTTCATGTAATCTCTCTTTTGCTTCATCTCCCACGCTTCCGACCCTGTCCATCCCTTCTCTCACCCCCTCCACCCTCCTCCCTTCCTCCCTTCCCTCATCCCCTCCACCCTCCACCCTTCCTTCCTTCCCTCACCCCCTCCACCCTCCTCCCTGCTCATCTAGCACCGATGGACGCCACTGCCTGACACCTGAGCTGCGTTAACGAAGTAAATCTCACGTTCTATTTCATTCCCTCGTCGGCGGCACTTGTACCAATTACCGAGGATATTGGACACGGCTTAATAGATAGATGGTCTGCCCGCTCTCTCCGCTGACGATGGCTCATTTCAGATGTACATTTAGTCTTACTCACAAGGGAAATGCTTTTTGAGGATTTATCTACCTCCTCTTCCTCTGTTCCTCCTTTCCTCCCTCTCCCCAACCCTTCTCTCTACATGTAGTTTAATTTGAAGTGCTTTAGATTTGTCACTCGTCTGAGAGAAGAGTGACAAAGAGAAAGTGAGAGGGTGAGTGAGAGGGAAGGGAAGGAGAGGCAGAGGAGTAGGAGGATGAGTAGGAAGGGAACATGGGTAGTGTTGTCTGACAAATCGTTATGTCTTTGTTCACTGTTAAACACACTCTCTCTCTCTCTCTCTCTCTCTCTCTCTCTCTCTCTCTCTCTCTCTCTCTCTCTCTCTCTCTCTCTCTCTCTCTCTCTTCCTTTATTTAATTCTTCCACATCAACACCTTCCTTCTCTTAGTTTCCCTTCCCTCTCTAATTTTCTTCCCTTCCACTTTCCTTATTCCCTCCAGCCTTTCCTTAACCTGCGTGACTTTCTCACCTAACTTCAGCAAGCCCTCCACCTCACCTTTACTTTCTATCTCCATTCCTTTCTACCGATAGCTCACTTCCTTTCTTTCTATAGTCCATTTTAACCCTTACTTTCGTCCTCCCTTCTCCCCTCCCTCGCTCCCTCTTCTCAGCATTGCATGGAATGAATAAACAACTGGCGCCTTCCTCGCACAACGCCGACACGACCACCTCGCTGACAGTTGGAAAAGTTAACTGTACCTTCGAGGTGAGTGTGTGTGGTCCTCCAGCCCTCACACTGTACAGCTCATCCCTCAGTAATGAACGTCTCCTTTGTCTCAGCTGCCGTGGCGTGGCGTGGCGGGGTGAGGCAGGGCGGAGCGGGGCAAGAAGAAAGAAGTTGTAATGGGAAAGGAAAGGGGTGTAGATGGGGTGTGGATGGAGTGTGGTTGGGAGGGAAATCATACAAGGAGAGGAAAGAAAGGGAAGGAACTGAAAAGAGTAGCTAAAAGGGAGATAAAGAAAGGTGGAAAAGGTAGGAAAGGTAGAAAAGGCATGGTAAAGAGAGACAAGGTAGGACTGCTTGCAAAACGTAATGCATAGAGTATGAGGCCCCGCAAGGAACACTCATCCTAAGAGCCTATACTTTTCTTTCATGCAGCCACTAGAGGAAAGCGTTTACGTGACCAAAGTTATAGTTGTGGTAATGGTGAGACAAGACAAGTAATAAAGCTTTCCACGTGATACACTGAATTGTTTTGTAATACACGTGAAGTTGCTGTATTTTCTCCTGTTATTTTGTTATTGTGTGTTAATGATGTTATGTCCTGCAGCTGCTATTACTACATTTATGGTAAAAGTCTTTATTAATGATGTGACTTGTATGGTTACTAATGGTCGTCTATTGCAACTCAAATGTTTTAATCTATATTTTATCACTAATTCCAGATACCTTTTACGAATACTATGTTTCTCTCTTATTTTTATTTCTACTTTTTATTGTGTTGTTTTTTTCCCCTCATTCCTAATTGGTGGGGGTTTTTTTATAGCTTTTAGCTTAAATGTTTCTCTGTTGTTATGGCAACGGAGAGAAACACTCGTCCACTTGACTGTATTCGTGTCAATGGAAGTGAAAATGTTTTGCACTTTATCTCGATTTATCAAGATTTTCTCGTCTGTCCATGTTACGAGTTGTCATATTTTTGCTTACACTCTTTGACAGTGAACAACTTTACGCTGCACAACATTTCAAACACTTCTGCTTCACTCTGATGCTCAAGTTCACACTGACACAACACACTTTTAACATTTTTATTTTCAATGGTAAAATGTTATCATTGTTTTTTCTTCTGTACTCAAAATACTGCATTCAGTATTTATTCATAAGATTTCAAGTTTATGGAGAAGGCTTGCAAAAACTGCTTGTTCTACTACCTACCTACACTATACTACTACTACTACTACTACTACTACTACTACTACTACTACTACTACTACTACTACTACTACTACTACTACTACTACTATTACTTCTCTTCACAACTGTTGCTTAATTCCTTCCTCCGTCGTTTATATAAGCTACTCTCCCTCACACACTCTAACTTCTAACGTAATCATGCATTTTTCTGTCCTCACCTCACCCATAGCTGCGTCTCCCCTTTCCCCACTCTCACATGACCGCTATGAAGACCCTGCAGTGTTATCATTTTTAGTACAGACCACCAGACGGTCGCACACTGCCGCCAGGGGAGAAACGAGGGAAATAAAGTGAGGTCGGGTTCTCTACTGTGTAAAAAGGAAATAATTATCATTGGAGGGAATACATTTTTGTTTGCTATTTTCTGTTGCGTGTTGGGAATTATTTTCTCGTGCATGTTAATATTTTTATGACGTGAAAAAATGCATCACATAGCACTAGTTGTAAGAAAATTTTTTCGCTTTTTCCTACTAAATAATTTCATTTGTAGTGAAAAAACTGGCAAAATAATTGTTGCATTTAAAAGGTAAAAATCTGGAAAACTATTGAAAATAATTGAATTATTCTTTCTAGTTTCAATTGGACCGTATTTTTTTTCCATTACCTCTCTTTCTTTCTCTCTCTCTTCCTTTCTCTCTCTCTCTCTCTCTCTCTCTCTCTCTCTCTCTCTCTCTCTCTCTCTCTCTCTCTCTCTCTCTCTCTCTCTCTCTCTCTCTCTCTCTCTCTCTCACTAACTTACATCTGAAAACATCTATTTGCTTAAATGAGAGAGAGAGAGAGAGAGAGAGAGAGAGAGAGAGAGAGAGAGAGAGAGAGAGAGAGAGAGAGAGAGAGAGAGAGAGAGAATGCAAGTGATACATTCAAGTAACTTAACATCGTCCATCTTGATCCCTGTATAACTTTCTTGTATTCCTCTTACTTTCCTAGACACGTAAAAGTGGTCCCACATCCACTTTTTCCTCTTCCTCTTTCTCCTCCTTTATCTCCTCTTGCTCTTTCTTCTAATATTCTTCCTTCCATATAATAATCTTACCGTATTTTCCTTCTATTTACTTATTTTTATTATCGTCTCAGCATTTATCCGTAAGAAAAGTTTATTTTATTATCACTACTACTACTACTACTACTACTACTACTACTACTACTACTACTACTACAACTACTACTACTACTACTACTACTACTTCTTCTACTACTACTACTACTACTACTACTACTACTACTACTACTACTACTACTACTACTACTACTGCTACTACTACTACTTCTATTACAGTTTCTACTACTATTACTACTACTACTACTTGTATTACTAAACTAGGGATGGGCAAACTTTTCAGTGCAAGGGCCACATTCAAAAATTCACAATTTTATAGGGCCGCATAGTATATTAATCCAAAATATATTTTTCTAATGGACAAATTAAAGGGCTTTAAAGAAAAAAGATGCAATTTATTTTTAATGATTAATATTCTAAAATACTGTAGAATATTAGCATGAAACGCATTTATTTGAAAGGCAAAGTTTATACTTTAAAGTTAAAGGAAATAAATATTAATAAGTATTTTTTAAGTTGGGGCCTTACATGAAACATATTTGAAAGACAAAATAACCTTGTTTTAAGAAAAAATACTTATTTTTATTAATTGAAATTATAAAGTAGATAAAACATATTTGTTTGAAAAACAAAGTAACTCTGTTTAAGAAGTAAAACGAACAATTCTTATTATTGATTAATATTTTAAAGTAGAAACTTCAAATTAAACACATATAAAGTTACTCAATGTAAAGAAAATAATATATTACAAAGTAGAAACTCTACAAGAAACACATTTGTTAGCAAACAAAGTAACTCAATTTAAAGAAGAAAAAAAAATTTTAATGATATTTTTAAGTAGTAACTCCACATGAAACACATTTATTTGAAAAAACAAATTAACTCTGCAAAAGAAGGATCTCAATGACTCTATGAGAATGATGCATCTGACTGCAGTTATTTACCAGTTTGTAAAAATTAGGCATCAAGTTGCTTGTGCTGATCCTCAATACTGACTGAAGATTCGAGTCTGAGAAGTGATCTGTTCTTTGACTTGTTAACTTTCATAATGGAGAAAGTCTGCTTACAAATTTATGTTGATGCAAATAACACAGACATTTTTCTTGCAAAGTTTTTCAGCTTTTTAAACTCTTCTGAGTGCAGAGATGCATAAAACTCTACCAGTGCTTTATTTTCAAGCAGCCTTTTTAAAGAGTTGTCGGCTTGCAAATCAATCAGTTCCATCTGCAGTTTTTCATTAGCTGTTTCAATGTCACAGGCAAAAGGTGAGCTGAGCAAATTGAATTGGTCTTCAATTGCCTTGAAATCAGCAAATATTCTGATAAATTCCTCTTTTAGAGCTGGGAACTGTACTTGTCTGATAATGCTTGTGACAGCTCGTGTTTTGGCAAAAAGTTTATGTTTCGTTTGAAAGGCTTTCACTTCCAAGTACAATTCATGAGCATATACACCCTTGCTTGTAGTTTTGTATTTGATTCATTCAGCTTTTGCATAATGTCTACAGCAAATGCAAAATCACAAACCCATTCGTCACTCTCCATTTCCTTTGAAAAGTCACAAGATCTTTCTTTCATATTCAAAAACATGACAATCTCTGCTTTAACATCCCACACCCTCTTTAGCACTTTTCCCATGCTTAACCAGCGGACATTTGTGTGGTATAACACATCAGTAAAATCTGCCTCGATGTCTTCCAAGAAACTTCGGAATTGCCTGTGTTTCAGTCACCGGGCTATTATTGAGTTCACTGCACGCACCACTGGATCTATAACATGTCTGAGTTTTAAAGAAGATTTACAGAGGCTTTCTTGATGTATGATGCAGTGAAAAGACAGCGCATTGTGTGATGGAAAATCTTTGATTTTATCATTAATGAAGGTCACAAGGCCACAGTGTTTGCCTATGAGTAAAGGAGCACCATCAGTTGTAATACTTGCCAGTTTATCCAGACTTAATCTATACCTGATTAGGCTGTTAATGACACTGTTGTACACATTTTTTCCAGTAACAGTGTCCTCTGTAATTTTAAAGTTTTCGTCAATTCCTCTGATGTAAATAAGTACCTGAGCAGTATCCTGAATGTCAGTACTCTCATCTAAAGCAATAAAAAACCACTGAAAACTACCACTGGCTGTTAACAGCTGTTCTTGAATATTCATTGCAATTGCATCTATGCGACGAACAATAGTTCTTCGTGACAGAGATATGGCTTCTATTTTTTATTTAACTTCAGGACACACAACACTTACAGCATCAACCATGCAATCTTTGATGAATTCTGCTTCTGCAAATGACTTGTTTTGCTTTACAATTTTATTTCCTAATACAAAACTTGCCCTTGTCTCGTTCCTTTGTATAGATGAAGTTTTCTCAAACAGAGTTTGCTATTGCTTCAAACTTTCTACCAGATCAGTTGCCTTCTTTTGCAGTTCTTGCTTTGATAAATTATTTCCAAAGTTATCGTGCTTGGTTTGAAAGTGCCGTTTTAAATTGTATTCCTTGAACACAGCAACTGTTTCATGACAAATCAAACATACAGCTTTAACTCCAATGTTAGTGAAGAAATACCTTTCAGTCCACTCTTTGTTAAACACTCGGCATTCGTCTTCAATTTTTCGCTTTTTAGTTGACTTCGAATAACTCATTTTGGGTAAAGTATTTTAAGAAAATAAAAGCTAGGCTCCGTCTTAACACTTTGGCATCTGTCACGACACTAGGGTTGAGCTGGACGCATATTTCCGAAAATTTAACTACATTTTCAGCCTTCGCCAGTGACGTAGGCACTGCCTTGTGATTGGCTGGTTTACATTTGGCTCTCTGTACCATCCCCACCCCCTTTTTCTCTCCCGATCCTTTCTCTTCTCTCCTGCTCGCCGCTCGTCCCCCCCCCCCCCACCCCCATGCCTTTTTCTCTCCCGCGCTCCACTCCCCCTGTCTCCCATCCTCCCTCTTTATTCCTTCTCCATTCCCCTTCTTTCTCTCCTGTCTTCCCACTCCCTCCCACACCCCTTTCGTGTGAGATAAAATAAACAAATTATAAAATAGTAAGAGAGAGAGAGAGAGAGAGAGAGAGAGAGAGAGAGAGAGAGAGAGAGAGAGAGAGAGAGAGAGAGAGAGAGAGAGAGAGAGAGAGAGAGAGAGAGAGAGAGAGAGAGAGAGAGAGAGAGAGAGAGAGAGAGAGAGAGAGAGAGAGAGAGAGAGAGAGAGAGAGAGAGAGAGAGAGAGAGAGAACACAACAGACATACACACGCGCACATACACCAACACAAACTATCTATCTACATTATCGGGCTATTTAAACAACACATTTTTTCCTATTGCTATTTGTTACATACCGTAGGAATCAGCAAGGTTTGCAGAACTCGAATCAGTGATTGAAAATACAAGAGATGGAAAACTAAGTTAGTTACAGCGAGTTTAATTAGTTTAATTAGAAAAAATCTGTAGGCAGTATTTTCGCATTATAGATACATTCACAGTACAATCAATTTATGCTCATGATGTGCATCAACGTATAACAATGACGATGGTAGGCTAAATTTTCCTTAGTGATTTCTGGTAGGATAGTGATATTGGATAAGGTTACATTTGGAGTCAGCAATTTTAAAATATATCTGTATCATTTATTCGGCGAGATACATGTGGAATATGAATTTAGTGCTGCCATTCATGCCTCAGTTTCTCAGAAGGCTGATTGGCTGATGCGCTGTGACGTCAGAACATAGCATATAAATAGTACTGCGAAAGGGGCTGTCTTCAGTTTCGCGAATACATAAAAAGTCGGATCCTGCCCAGCTCTATACGACACTGAAATTATTAAAATGAAAGGCAATAAAATCATTGGCGCGGTAACAAAGATGCCAAACTAGCCATTGTTACGAACTTGAGCTTGAGTTTGGTGAGAAAACAAATGCTCTCAATATTATTTGGCGTTGCTTGGCAACTTTATTTATTAAATTTAGTAACATTTGGCGGGCCGCATGAATTAGCCTGTTTGCAGTGAGCATTTTGATACCAGACAGCGCCAGATTTTGTAATTTTTGCCGGAAAATAAATACTTTTTAGGGCAAGTTTTACAAGCTTACACAGGTGTATTATTGCACATTATTGCGTATGAAATTTAAGTCTATTAAGCTCATGATGTCCGACGGCATATGACATCGTTTAAGCCTTTAATCATAATTTCATATGATATTCTTAAGACAGTTTATATTTGTATCAAAGCAAGCAATTTGTAATTTTCTACTAATCTCAATGGGCATATACCGATACATACTTTAATTTGAATGTACCAAACAATAGGCAAATCTATGTAATGTATAGAAAATATAATTTTGTGTCGCACACTTAATTTTTCCAGTACGATAACTATATCCTCGGCTACTGGCGACAAGCCACAACAACAACAAAAATTAGTTCCTTACCGCCACTATCTTGGACTGCACTCACTGCAGCTGATTTGAGGGAATTCCTGAAAGCAAGAGCTATACCATATTCTGGGTACAGTAAAGCTGAACTAGTTTGTATGGTCCAGAAGGCCATCGCTAACCCAGGCATAACTGAAATTACACATACTAGTGATTATGAGACAGTTGCTACCTCAAGGAGAACAATTTCCGTGAACGGAAATTTATTATTGTTTCCTAACCTAACCTAACCTTTTTAGTTACTTGTTTTTTCTTTCTTTTCATTTTTCTAGCATCAGACAAGCAGTCAGCCACGGCACACGTAAAATTAGGCCTACTTGGTTGGAAATCGCTTCCAGCAAATTATCTGAGAGGCTATTGTTTACACTCATCAGCCAGGCACTTATTTTACTACGTCTTACGTCTGTCAACGGTGCTGTTTTTTTTATTTCACTGATTACCTTTGTATATAGGACGTGACAGTGATTTCCAATATTTTTTAACACTTTCAGATAAAATGTAAAAACCGAAATCAACATCCTTTTATTTTTACTGCTCATACTTACTGAAAAATTAATAATTACCTAATTGTAGCTTTATCTTATAATACAATTAACAAAGCCTTATCATGCACCAGTAAGTAAGAATAATAACATTAAGGTTATGTTTTTAATTTTAAATACACATGTGCAGCAATTCATGTCGTATTTTTTCTACACATCGGTTTCTAAATTAACTAAGTCACCCCTCTGCCCCGGAAAAGCGGAGAAAATTAAAAATTCTAGCGCTGATAGGTGTCTACGACCCTAGCTGCGAACAGGCTAATTCCTTTGGGAGGCGGCATGCGGCCTGCGGGCCGTAGTTTGCCCACACCTGTACTAGACCATCCATTTTCTTTTCTCTCCTCCTCCTCCTCCTGCTCCTCCTCCTTATTGTCCCGCCAAAGAGCAGAAGCCATGTGCGACTCGTGTAGACGATCGGACAGGTAACGTAACTGCCATTGACTTGTCATTGGCCTCGCCAAATATGTTCTCTGACTTCTCTTGGGAGGTCAGCGACGACGCACACGGAAGTGACCACCTGCCAATCTGCATTTCTTACGCACGCGACGTTACCTCTATCCCTCCTCCACCTAAATTAAATTTTAAGAAAGCAGATTGGGCAACCTTCCGTGTGATCGCCGATGTGGATATATCTGGCGAGAACACTGACACAATGGTTAGCAACGCAACACAATCCATTTTACACGCCGCTGAGGCATGTATTCCGAAAACTTCTACAATTCACACAAAGCATGGAGTTCCATGGTGGACAACGAATTGCCGACAAGCACTTCGTGAGCGTAATAGGCGATACAGGTATTTCAGCCAGCAGCCCAGTCAAGATAATTTCATGGCCTATAAAAAGGCAAGAGCTCAGGCAAGGAAAATCCTTCAAGCTAAGAGGGGCTCTTTTAGAGAGTTTGCATCATCTGTAAGCCGTACAACCCCGCTAGGACAGGTGTGGAATACAATCCATGTCCTTAGCGGGAAAATAATAACCACACCAATATCCACACTCATCACCAACGGGGATGTTACAAACACCCCCCCAGCCATTGCCAACACTTTAGCCCGGCAATTCAAATAGGCGAGTAGCTCCGCCTCATTTCACCCTGCCTTCCTTCCCCGGAAGGAGGCAGCAGAACAAACAGTCCCAAACTTTGCCACAGGAGGCGTAAACACTGATTACAACTCAGAGTTTACGCCGGATGAACTCCTCCTTGCCCTGAAATCCTGTAAAGGCTCCAGTCCTGGTCCAGATCAAATATCATACAGTACGCTCCAACATCATGGCGCTAGTTCACATATTGAATTACTCTCCTTTTACAATAGAATCTGGACCACTCACACTTTCCCCCAATCTTAGCACTTTGCTCACGTTATCCCAATACCCAAAAAGACTGGTCTCCTTACGGACCCCAGTGCGTTTCGCCCTATTGCGCTCACGAGCTGTCTCTGTAAGGTCATGGAACGCATGATTAACAAAAGGCTGCTTTTTGCTTTAGAAGCAAAAGATGTGTTAAGTGGTCAACAATCGGGTTTTCGCAAATACCGAGGCACGATGGACCATTTAATGCACCTGGAGCATTGCATTTCAGAGGCTTTCGCCAAAAATGAATTCATGATAGGAGTGTTCTTGGACATTCACAAAGCCTTCGACATGACATGGCGACACGGTATCCTCATAAAACTCCATGCTGGTTTAAGAGGTAACTTGCCTATTTTTGTTTATAATTTCTTACAGGACAGAACTTTCTCTGTCAAGCTTCCCGGTAACGTATTCTCGGACATTTATGTCCAAGAAAATGGGGTGCCACAGGGTAATGTTCTTAGTCCTACTTTATTTTGTGTTATGATAAATGATATTCTGTAATCAACTCCTGTCCCAAGAAATCTTAAATACTCGCTCTTTGCTGACGACTGTGCGTTATGGCATTCGTCGCCAAATGCGCAGTTCTCGGCTGGACGGATTCAAATTGCTCTTGACTCCGTCCAACAGTGGGCCTCTCTGTGGGGATTTAAGTTTTCTGTTCCAAAGCGTATCGGTGTAGTTTTCACTCAACGTAAAATTCCTGCTTTGCATATTTCTCTTCAAGGTCAGCCGATACCGTTTCAAAACTCAGTTAAGGTCTTGGGTCTGTCTTCATTTTGACAGCAGACTCAATTGGAAAACACATAAATAATTTATTAGTTCGTTGCCATAAAAAAGTCAATGTCCTAAAATACTTATTAGGTACTTCTTGGGGAGCAGACATAAAATCTTTATTAATGGTGTACAAGTCCTTAATTCGTTCTCACTTAGACTATGGCTCACCGGTGTATGGGTCTGCGTCAGACACAACACTGAGGAGGCTGGATGATTTTCAGAATGTATGCCTGCGAATGTTTCTTGGGGCCCTACGGTGTACACGCGTGGGGCGTTTGGAGGTTGAGGCAAACATACTAGCACTGAGTGTGCGACGTGACGGCTTACTGGCATACGGCCTGTCAACGGCCCGGAAGACTCCACTCGGTCTCATGGCAGCTAATCTAATTAAACAGCACCACCATAGTAGTAGTCAAAGTGCCAAAGTGGGGGTAATGGGGGTGGGGGGGTAAAATGGGGGTAACCAAAGTGGGGGGGTAAAATGGGGGTCACCAAAGTGGGGGGGGTAAAATGGGGGTAACCAAAGTGGGGGTGTAATATATATATATATATATATATATATATATATATATATATATATATATATATATATATATATATATATATATATATATATATATATCCTGTTTCCTCCTCTTCCTCTTCCTCCCTCCCATCTGATCTTGAAGTTTGATTAATGGACCTTGGGGGTCCCCGCGGTGATCCGGTATCGCTAATGGCCTTTGGGGGATTCCGCTTGTTTTCAAGGAGTGTGTGTGTGTGTGTGTGTGTATGTGTGTGTGTGTGTGTGTGTGTGTGTGTGTGTGTGTGTGTGTGTGTGTGTGTGTGTGTGTGTGTGTGTGTGTGTGGTGAGCGGAATTGGGAGATATAAAGACGAACGCACTGACATAGTCATCTTTAACGAGACTTGGGGGTCCCCCGCAGTGATCCGGTATCGCTAATGACCTTTGGGGGATTCCACTTGTTTTCAAGGAGTGTGTGTGTGTGTGTGTGTGTGTGTGTGTGTGTGTGTGTGTGTGTGTGTGTGTGTGTGTGTGTGTGTGTGTGTGTGCGAGAGAGAGAGAGAGAGAAAACCTATATATAAGGAACCAATCAATCCAGGGTGGGGGTCAGCAGAACCGCTTTGACGCCAGGGGTCACAGAACCCTCTCGTTTTCATAAACATGAAGAAACCCGTTAAGCGTTTTGAAGTACCAGTTCCATGTGTATCATATGCAGAAGCATCTGCGCCGGGTCATACATGTGTGCGTTGCATGTGCCAAAAATACTTCACCCTGTCATCGATACAACAACATAGAGCGAACTGCATTCCCAGGGGTCTCGGAATTGGATCCAAAGATATTACCAGAATTAATGGTGAGTACATAATAACATATATTATTGGACATGTTGTTTTAAATGTTTGCTCTAAAAAACAGTAGCATCGTATTAGGCTGATGGTGGGGGGGTGGGGGGGAGAGTGCAACTTATTCATTATCAACTTTTTCCTTTGCAGAAGAGGAATTCCTGTCTAGCCTCGAGAGGTCTGATGTTGAGTTTTCTCAACCGGGTTGCAGCGCAGAACCACGGACACGTCTCAATGATGAAGAGAGGTAAAACCAATGACAAGCCACAGCTCATTGTCTTCCGTAATGCAATAGCGTTTAATATGAGAAACATTCTTATATTTTAAGCGACACGGTGAAATATGTATGGGTAGAGAGGCTAATTTTTGTGTTTATTCCTCTTTCAAAGGACTACCTCCGATGCAGAAGAGTCTTTCAGGCTCAGTCAATGCCCCGTCTCGCCAGTGATTGGTAAAGGCCGGAAAAGGAAACGGACGAATACACATGGTGTGTTTCTGTTTTTATATTACACATGCATACACACACACACACGCACACACACACACACACACACACACACACACACACACACACACACACACGCACACACACACACACACACTGTGTTGTTTGTAATTAGATGCTTATATTAAGGACATATCCATTCAAAGGCAATATCATTTTACTGTTCCTCAGACGCTCGTGGAAAAAAGCAAGTTCATCGCGAGGATTCCCCACGACCAGGACCTAGTGGTTACAATTCAGGTCGACCAACAACACCCCCGTCATCGTGCGAAGATACAGATGATTGCCCGGGGACTAGTGGTTATAACCCTGGTCGTTCATCGCAAGCGCCAATTAGCGGTAAGTTTCTATTTACATATTTATTGAATAACAATCATGTTGTAATTAGTTGCCTATATGGTCATGTTTGTACTATGAAAAAATTATGATATCGCCATGTGGCTATCTGATATTATTTTTACTCTTCCTCAGACGCCTATGTAAAAACACATGTTCGTCGCGAGGATTCACCACAACCAGGACCTAACGGCTACAAACCGGGGCGCCCAACATCTAGTGTAAGCAGTGAACATTTTAACGGGGCTTTCACAACGATAGACGTACCTATCCCATTGGAAGACAGTGGAAACATTGCGATGCTTTTCAACAACACTGAACGTCTTCGCGAAGCAGTAGAGTCTGTCTTCCTGGGCTACCGACATGCTAGGCCTCCATCGTTCAAAACCTACGTAGATGCGCATCTGCGTTTAGTCAGAGAAGTCCCCAACGAAGAACCACAGTACAGGGATATGTACATGCGAAGTCCAATCCAAGTCATTAGCCACGACAGCATTGGTTCATATGTGCGTGAACTATCGGAATATTTTGTTAATCGGTTTGATAGTGACGTGTCAGAAGAAGAAGGTAGCGGGTATACGTTAGATGAAATTGTTAGTTTAAAACTGTCCTTCGCTCTTATAATGCTTCACAGTAGGATCGGAGAATATGTGCCTTATCCTAAGGGTGTTCCTGGGAAAACACAAGTTCTCAATCCTTCAGGACCCACGGACTGCGTTTTCCAGGTCCTAGCAGCCTATCGTTGTCTAAAGTCAGGAAATGTAGTTCCAAGCGGTAGACAGCGGGGGGATGCCTGTGTGACAGCTATTAATACCGGTGACATTCAGAGCCCGGTGTCTTGGGAAGACCTAGGACAGCTTGAAAGATTAAATGAAATGTGTATTCGCGTTTACAACCTAGATCGCATTAAAAGCAAAAAAGGTGAACTAACACTAGTTAGAAAGGGACTCAAAGATAAAGAAGTAGTTCATTGCCTGTTGTTGGGGAATAGGCATCTAGCGCTTATCCCAAACTTTCACAGCTACATGAATGTGTTTATCCATCAACGTCGTGTGAAAAAAATTTACTGTGACATATGCATGTGCGCGTTTGAGAACAAGAAAGCGCTTGACGAACATAAGATGATTTGCCCAGTGGGAGTAACAAGACTAAAATTCCCACCCGCGGGGTCAAAAGTGAAATTCCAAAATCATGCAAAAGCATATGAGACATCGTATTTGTGTTTCTACGACTTCGAAAGTATTCTAGTTGAGTCTTCTTCAAATGTATCTACATGCGTAAAGCGTCAGCACTTTGCCATAGCGTATGCTTACATTGTAGTGAATAGAAACTTAGAAACAGTAAAAAGCGGGTCCTATTGTGGAAGAGATTGTGTGAATCATTTTATTCAAACAATGCAGTGTACTTGGAAAAAATTAAAGTTTTCCTCCGGGTATAATAAGATCCATATGACCGCTGAAGATGTGGCGCGTCACAATGAACAAACTCACTGTCTTCTTTGTAAACAGGAGTGTTTAAAAGGCAAATTAGTTAAACACCACGACCATGAAAAATCAGGAAACAATTACATTGGAGGTTATTGTATTAGATGCAACCTTCAAATGAAAAATCACAAAATGCAGCTCACTCTCATTGCACATAACTCTAATTATGATTTAGCGCTAATCCTGCATGAATTAACTCTACCCGACTTGAAAATCAAACTAAGACCAAAGCAATCGGTTCAAAAATATCATGAGGTCGTTATAAATGACTTGAGATTTATTGACTCCCATGCATTTATGCCTGGTTCACTTGGGGATTTAGCGAACCAATTCATCGCCAATGGGAGCGAGCCCATTTACACACAGCAGATGTTGAAAGATGTGCCAGCGCCCGCTTTACCGTTACTGATCAAGGGAAAGCAGGTAATGTGCTACGACTATCTCAATTCGCTGGAACGACTTTCTGAAACACGTCTTCCGCCCCGCGAAGAATTTTTCAATTCGCTTCATGGAACAGAACTTTCCGAAAGCGAGTATCAACACGCGGAAAAGGTTTGGAAAGTAGCTGGGTGTCAGAACCTCAAGGACTATTTGTTACTATATGTTAAAGTAGATGTTGGTCTCCTGTGCGATGTGTTCCTAGAATGGCGGGGGGTCTTGAAAACTCAATGGGGACTGGATATTGCGAATTATGTTAGCCTGCCCGGATTTGCCTATGACTCTTTTCTGTTAAAAACACAAAAAGAATTGGAAGTACTTAGTAGCCCCGATATATATCACTGTATTCAAAATAACGTGAGAGGGGGATACACAAGCGTTGTGCGTCGTTTTGCACGTGGTAATAACATCTACACGAATCCCGAGTTTGATGCAAAACATGAAAGAAGCACATACCTTTCATATCTTGACTTCAACAGTCTTTATCCTACTGTAATGCAAGAAAAGCTGCCATGTGGGGATATGAGAAAATTAGATGATACTGAAATGCAATCATTTCTGCACAAGGGCCTGGTCAATCAATCAACCGAAGGTGATTTTGGATATCTAATTATGTGTGATACGGTGGCTGTCGCGCGTGAAGTCATTGAGAAAACAGATGACCTTCCATTGATCATCAGAAAGCATAACATCACCAAAAAAGTGATATCACCCCAAACACGTGCATGGTATGAAGAAGAAAACCGTCCTGTGCCGAGTAACAACTTTAAGCTCATAGGGACATATGCTGCTCAGGAAAAAATGCTTTTTGCTCTGCCTCTCCTGAAGCTACTTATTCAACTAGGTCTGGTTGTTAAAAAGGTGCATGCTGTATATACCTTTAAACAAGAACGCTTTCTTGCAGAATTCATTCAGAATAACATAGAAGCACGCAAAGCAGCTACTTGCCCAATCAAGAAAAATGCAATCAAGTGCATTTCAAACAGTATTTTTGGTCGATTCCTGATGAACGCAGCCAAATATAACCAAGAAGTTGATATTGTCACCAATCACAACAAATTTTTGAAGCTGGCCCGCAGTCCATACTATAAACGTGCTGTGTCCCTCAATGACGACTATGTAGCCGTGGTTCGCCATAAGAAATATTCAAATGTGAATCACCCAAACTACATTGGCTACTATATCCTAGAGCTGTCCAAACTGTGACTGTATGATTTTTATTACAATGTCATGAAAGCACATTACGGGGATCGAGTAAAACTTGTATATTGTGACACCGACTCCCTTATCACAGAAATTGAAACTCCTGATCTATTAACAGAGTACTCACAGGAGCCCCTCAAAAACTATTTAGACACGAGTAACTTTAGCCCCTCGCATCCCTTGTACACCACAAAAATCAAGGGAAAACTCGGGCTATTAAAATCTGAAGTTGGGGAAAGAGTCATCGCTGAATTTGTAGGTGTAAGACCAAAGTGCTATTCCATTGTCCTGGCAGACAATGATCGGGTAAGTTCAGCTAAGGGTGTTCCAAAGTCCATAAAGAAGAAAATTACCCATCAGCAATACAAAGACGCCCTATTCCAGAAGGAAACATATGTCTTTGACTATCAGGGATTCACAGTGCGCAATAGTCGAATGAGTACAGTAAAATATCCGAAGAGAGGGATATCTATAGTTGAGGACAAAAGATACTACATTAGCGCCTTGGAGTCACGATCTTACGGTCATCCTGATAATTCTGTTGGGCTAGAGGAGGGGGAGGAAGCACAGATCATGACACTGTCCCCCCAAGAAAGCGATGGAGGGGATGTAACAGAAGTGAGTCTGCCCAGTGCAATGGATGGACAACATGACAGTGCAATGGAAGAAGAAACATATGAGCTATGGGGAGAAAGGGATGTGTTGGCTGAGCGATATTTCCCATCGAAAACACGGGTGGGCGATGACATGTTCATGTCAGCCACAGAAGAGGAAGAAATAAATCAAATGCTTGCATCAATCCCTCTTGATTACACGTTAGAAGACGAGTCAATCTCGGAATAAATTGTTGTATATATGATGTGGACTGGTGTGTGCATGGTGTTTAGTCTGTAAGCATTTGCCTGTTATTTTAAATATATGTAAATATATGTTGTATATAGGTCTACTGTTGGAGTTTGTGGTATTATAATATTTTTAAAATACACATGAAGAACATGTACTTCCAATAAAACACTGAGTTTGATTGTTTTTTTTATGACCCATATAAAAAACAGATGAAAAAAACACAATATATGTCTTTAAATTTATTCGACTGGAATTTACATGTGGATGAAACGCTTTTGGCTCGCATATAAAATGCTGGCGGAGAATATAACCATGTGGTGACAGGATAGCACGCGGGCGGGCGGGCGGGCGGGCGGGCGGCGCTGCGTCGACAACATGCGAGGACATGATGCGCGGCGGGGCCGGCAGCATGCGAGGACACGACGCGACGAGATCATGTGCGGCGGTGGCTGGCAGCTCGGGGTAGCAGTGGTGAGGTCCTGTGTGGGGTCAGTTCCGATTTAAGCATGTTATACAAACTCTTTCCGATAAAGGAATTATTTATGCAGTGAATGTAATATACTTCAATACAAGACAAAGTAATATACTATACTTACTTTTTATGGACACGTGTTAAATGTTTGATGGCATACAGGCATTAAAAACTTGCTGTAAGCAAATCTCATCACGTGTTCGTCGTTCTTCGAATATTCGGTCTTGGAAAACTCCATACATATTTTTTCAAGAGTTTCTCTTGCACCCAAGTGAGAAACATTGTATGCAAAGTACATGACATAAGCCCCACACACATCGCTCCGCGTGCTTTGCAACCGAAATGCATTTTTATATATATTGAGCCCAGGGTAATCGTTATATTTAAAATAATCAGAGTATAATTTCGGATCAAAAGCATAGCTATCTAAGAACACTAGCATGCCCGGTTCATAGTAAAGGCAAATCCAGTGTCCCATTTCCCTTTTAGAATAACTTGGTAGCGTGTTGACAATGCAGACTACAGGTTTTCTATATCGAGGTATAGATTTGACCTCGTCTGCTAATAACACACCTAAAAATAAGGCCTGCTTTCCCATGCACCCCCTCAATCCTCTTTCAATCTCCATGTTGTTCATCGCACAACACCCGCTTCAAGCGCGTACATCACAATGCAGTCGTCTCTCAGAGTTAACTGTTATTATACCCACAGTTTCACCAAACAGTATCAACAGACGGTTCTCGTTTTCTCCCTTGCTTAGATTCAAGCTAAGTCTTAGCCCTCCTCCATTCATTTCAACAGGCAAATTATCATTCAGGTTTTCAGCCCGCAAATCAAAAGTACAAATCATTGCCCCCTTGTCGAACATTTCTTTTCCGATTAAGTGGTCGCTGTGAAAACCAAGTGCATCTAAAGTACGATGGTATAACTCGGCATAATCATGAGGGAATTTACTAGGAATATTATACATGGTTCGACCGTTAACACTCAGGTTTATCTGACTTATATCGCCATGGCTCAAATACAATGGGTTTAGCGTGTAGTCACCGGAATGAGCTTCCATACTCGTTATTATAAGCGAGAGTTTTTCCGGAATAACATTACCCCAGGGTTGATCGTACGTTCCCATGGTTTGGTCTTTGGCTAACACATAGGTTTTCAGGAGGGTTTTGGTAAATGTCGATTTTAAAAGATTGCCGGCAGCGAGAGACGCGTTTAAAGCATGAAGTGCATTAGGGTAAGGAAACACTCGCGTATAAAGGAGCTTGGCTGAATCTATATGCAGACGAATTTTATCACCATTAGATGGAGAATTTAGCAGCCATGCGTTGCTAGATGGTTCCATTCGGAGTCTAACCGAAATACCGTCGAGCAAGTAACTGTCTAAAGAACTTATGTCCAAAAGAATTGGGGAACAGAGTTGTATGCCATGTGTCTTAACCCGCTTCAGAATGGTCTTGTGTTGTGCACTGGCATTGTCAAAGTATTCTGTTGTTACTTTGGAAATAAACCCATTCTCAGGGATGTTAATATTAGCATTAGCTCCAATTGTATTCAGTTTGTTGGGCGGCAAAGTATTCAGCATTTTAACGTATGACGTGTACCCATAAAGTACATTATTTTCAACAGATACATCTCCCAAAAAACATTGCACAGATTTGAATAGACTGTGCGCTGTATTATTTGTAAATTCAACATGTTGATCATCTGTGACAGGAGTAGTATTGTCTTCCATAGTTAAGCGTAATGAGGTGTGCAAAACCAATTTTCCCAAATCAATCAAGCTACCAAGAGTTCCAGGAATGAGAAAATCTATATATTTATCGGATAATTTCATATTGAATCCAAGGTTAGTAGGTAAAACATCAGCGTCATAACGCGAGGCAATCGTTGTTTCCAATAATCTCATTTTGTTGGGGCGGGGAAACAATTCGCTGACACCAGCAGCATATTGACCCAGGGGAGAATGCTGGTTCCCAACACCAATCGCACTTGAGATGCTCGCCATACTGGTGATAGTACAACAATGATTACAACTCGGTAAAGATGTCCTTTTTATAGCATCTTTTCCTCCCGACTCGCTTGACTTTCTTTTTCCCGCTTCCTCTGGTCAGTTTTAGTGCGGCTTGTTTTAGGGAATTAATTCCATGTTTTTTTATGGAGCTTTTCAAGTTGCTTCCCTGTGAAATATCGTCTAGAACATTGTTACCAAATGTTAGAGCGGAAGGCACAATGAAATTTTTCACCAGGAAAGGGAAGGCTCTTTTAGCAAGTCCTGCTAAGACTGAGAATAAACCCCCGCCTCTGCGATAGCTTGGTTCGTAGGAAAGTGTGACTATATCATCAATACCACTCCCTCTTGAAGTTATTTGTTTGCCATTCGAAAACAAAGTATGATATTCTGCTACGGAAGGAGGAATGAATGTAACCCTCATGGTGGCTAGAAGGAGACTGCTTGGTCAAATGGACAACATTCCTATTAATACAGCAGTAGTCAAAGATTCAACGCGACCGAATATGAAGTAAACATATAACAGGGTATCCTTCTTCGAAATACATAGGACGACCTTTTTGATCTGTAAGTTTAATGGAAATAGAATCAATTACTTTGGATTTAAGGGGTTTATATATAGTTGGATGCACGCCTTTTGTTAGTCCTCCGGAGAGTGAAAAGACATCAAGAATATTTAAATTTTTTCCAGCGTACCTAGAGGCATTGACATGGTCGGTGTAAATGAGAACACACTGTACATCGCCATTTTTCATCAAGGGGGCATGACCCAATTGTGGAACAAGAGGAGGGGGTTCAGGTTCGTCATGTACAACCAAGGAAGAAAACAAATCATAACCTATATTAGGGACAAAACCAAGAACCTGGGCCAGCCGTGCGTCAAAGGAAACTTTAATAAATGCAACTCTTGGATGATAATCATTGTAGCAGAACAAACTTAAATGATCATTTGTTGGGGTGACTGCAAGAACTTCTTTAAAATACGATACTAAATGGTGTTTGTCCCCATCGAACATCTCCTTTAACAATGTCGTTATCATATTGTTGACACATAACACCAAATACCCAGTATCATTACTTAAGATATTAACATCAATAGACCTCGACAGTGTATGCCTTTCAATAACCGTTGACTGTGGTGTTGGTTTTATACCATATTCCAGATGTACGCAGCACTCTCGTTCACCGGGTTTAACAATGTAATATTGACGTGGAAGCAACACGTTCAACAGACCGACTTCATATTCCAAGTCCTTGTCTAATGTTAGGGTTTGTATGTTATTAGTAAAGCTCGTGCTGGTGTTGGGGTATATTTCCCCATCCGCGGTGCTGGTAACGTATATATGATGTGACTCCATTAAGAGCAAGCAAAACACTAGCAAAAATATTAGAATTCTTTCATAATATAGAGGTGGACGGGGTGAGATGCCAATTATATGCTGAAGGTAAATCATACTACACATCCTTACATTGTTATTTATTAACATATTCTAACATACAGTAATATACAAAGTTATTGGAAAATTGTCTGAAACTAGAGCTATTTAGGGTCCACGTTGTCTACAGCATAGTTCCCAGCATCGTCCAGTTTCCTTTTCCAGTCGCCTGTCCCAGCATCGTCCTCTGTATCCGCCAGTTTTCTTTTCTTGGTTACCTCGGGAGATTGATTTACCTTTGTTTCTGGTTCATCGTGGGCCCACCATCTGTCCAGGATGATGCATGATATATTATACAGTTGGAGCTCAGCAACGGCTTCTTGAAGATGTGGTTGGTAGTCAGCTTTCCACAGCACGTAAGGAATTCCAGCACTTGCAATATTATAGGGGAAGACAACACGTGTAATGTTGCTTTTAATCAACCATTGTACCAGTTTTTTTATGGACTCTTTAAACCAACAGAGGCGGTTATCATAAGTGTCTTCCTTTAACCCTCGAACGAAATTCTGATCTCTTGATGATTGAAGATATCCCTGGTTTATAGGATTATTTACCAGTTCACGACCGGGGGCATATTGGGTTAGGATACACGCCACATAGGGAAGATTTTCACTCGGCGGATGGCGAATATGGAGACTACCAGGAACGCCGCGATCTTCCCAGCGACACCTGTTCATCTGATAGATCGGGCTTCTTTCGTGGTACAGATTACTGTGTGGATATAGCTCATGTAGAGGAGTCCATTAAATCCCCTCTTTTCGTGGCAGAAAGTGCAGTTGAGGGAAGAAACGATGACAGTCTTGTTGTTGTGGTAAACACCATCACCAGGAGAACCGTCTTTGTAGTTAAACACATAGGCGTCCGACATGATGTCCTCTGATATACAGCCGAGCGATGAGTAGTAGCGCTGCTTCTGGTAGCGAGGGGCGAGTAGTGTCCCTTCATCCAGCCTGCTGGCTCTTATAAGCCCACCCGAGAGCCCCCCATGTTCGAACGTGTTTATCGTCAACTCGGGTGTTTCTCCCTCCATGCCCATGGGGTTGCCACTTCCTCTGTATAAGCAACGCATCCAACGCGGTTCTGTATCCACCACGTCCATGGTTTTGTTTCTTTCTTGAATCACAATGTAGGACTGTCTTATCGCGCTGGGCAAGCTGGTTTAATATGGAACCCATCCGTAAGTTGCCAACGACGACTGTTTGGTGAAACCAGATCCCTGAATCTTCTGTCGCACGCGTGAATTTCTTATTTCGCTTGGTAATATACCAGTGGCGTTCACAATGTGTTTTATAACGGCAATGTCGGCAATTGTTGGGTTTTGACTTGAATTAGAGAGTAAGTTCAACATGTTCAAGACATTGGAGGGTCGAACAGAAGACAGTAGGTTACCTCTGCTATCCCATTTTACAGTGGGATTGTCTTTTATTCGTTCTAGCAGCATGTTGACATATGGCACATTGATACTTTTAACATACAGAGGTATTAAATTACTTATTTCAGGATTGGAGGAAATCTTCTTCTCCTTAATTCCTGTGACTCTAAGTTGCACGGGTGGTGGCTTTGTGGTCAAGTACACACCAGATCGCGATATTTTCTTTTTCATGGAGCGAGGTGGCAGGTTCATTTCCGTAGGGACACTCGATGTTGCACCATGGGGCGACGCCACGGGGGTGCTGCTGCTCGTTGGTACATGTTCACCGATCAGCGCGTGGAGTGGCTGCGGGTTGAAACATGATTGCCCACTGACTCCTGGACTCGCGGGGTTCGCATATTTAGGCTTAATACCAGTTAAGACACGCTCAGCAGTAGACTAGGGGAGAAGGTAGTACGTGCGCATCATCCAAATATTTTTCCGATTAAGGAAGCGGCAATGGGTAATATAGCACCTAATATATTACCACCCCGTCTCGATGTCAATATAAGTCTTTTCTTATGGAGAGGAGTTTTCTTTCGAGTTATGGCACGTATGTCTTCCCGATAGTCGCGTAATTTCTTGATAACTTTATTACTGAGAGTAAGACGCTTCTTTAAAAAATTTGAAAATATTTCTGATATGCAGTTAAGTTGTTCTCGAGCTGCTTGCTTAATAACTCGATTTCTATCTTTTAGTTTTAATTTCTTCAAAAGCAAAACA
The DNA here is from genome assembly GCA_036785275.1 of Cancer borealis. NCBI lineage: Eukaryota > Metazoa > Arthropoda > Malacostraca > Decapoda > Cancridae > Cancer > Cancer borealis. The sequence goes on along the minus strand of JAXIVD010000534.1, from coordinate 115,319 downwards.
AAGTTTTTGTGTGCACTGAGGAGCGCTGTCTTTTTACGCATTTTCTACAATGTCATTAGCGTCAATCCAGTTGTTGAATGAAGTGGGATATCCCAGCCACGATACAAAATACTGTTTTTTTCCTTTGATTTTTCGTGAACGCAGTATTTTAATATCATATGATTCGGGTAGGGCACTTAAGACGAGCTCTGGTGCATAGAATATCCCTTGTATAGGTTCTCCAGCCAAATCTTCTAAGAGGTAAGTTCTTGGATGGTTCTTGTGTTTAACTGATTTTATGCGAAAAAGCTCGTGAGTATTTTGTTGTGTGTATCCTTTATGGAATGCAGAGGAACGAGCACTACCAACAAGACGAACTATTTCTCCGACAGCCAGTGGAGGACTGATGGATGAAGCTGGTTGCTTCGGGTTTTTATACATTGCGTGGAATTGGCGTTTGATTGTTGACGTGTCTTTTAAGTTATGAATAGCAAAGGGAGTTTGTTTGTTCTTCAGACCAGAATGGGGTGAGTGGTTGTAGGCACTGACCATGTTTTGCAGCTCATCAATATATCTAGAAGAATTTTGAGATGTGATGAACCTGTAGATACGTTCTTTCAGAGTACGAATTGCTCTTTCTGCCAAAGAACTTTTTATCTCATTGGAGTACACAGTGTACAACTTAACGCCCCGGGAACATAAATAGTTTTTTACTTTTCGGTTCCAGAACTCCGCGCCAAGGTCTGTGTTTAATCTTCGTAAGCCTTCAGAATCTTTATTTTCCACCACTTTTTTAATGGCCCCGAGCATCGTATTTGCGTCTTTATTCCGACATGGGACAACTTGCATATATCTAGAAAACACGTCTATGCATACCAACAAGTAGCCAATGCTATTATTTTCCTTTTTTATATGTCTTACGTCTGCTAAATCTGCGGCCATGATTACTTTTGGTTTTGAGGCTATTATCTTTTGCCGGGGAAATTTTTTATTCTGTAGCTTATGCAGAGTATATGTTTTATTGGTTCTCAGAAAGTTGAATACATCATCCTGTGTTATTGTTGGGTTTATACTTTTTGCTTTCTCCCATAATTTCTCCCGAGAGCTTAAACCATAGGGCTCGTCATGTTGGGAGTAGAGCACATGTAAGAGATCCTTCTTCTCTGAGTTCACCATTGGAATACACGTTCACCGGAGGGTTCTCCGACAATGTTTGAGCGAAATTGCAGGGATTCGGGGGTATTTATACCCAAATCAACAAGAAGATATCCATAAGACCGAGAATATACAGCATATTTATATATATCTACAAATTGGTTTGCCTTCTCTTTTCCAAATATTTGTCTACCCAGACAGTGAATTTGAGATAAATCGCGTTGTCTTAACAAGAGAAAATGAGAACAGTTCAGGCTAATATTCCTTGCATGCTTTCCCCCCATATATAAATTTTGAGTGACAAACACACACGAAATTTTGTTGTGCCGTCCACGGGTAAATGCATCAACCACAGTTTTGTTCTTTACAGCATCAATGAAAATATCATCAAGCACATACAATGTTCCTCTCTCATCAAAAGTATCCTCGTTAGCAATTGGATCAATTATTTCAGATGACACCATAACTTTAGACCCTATTTCTTTGTTTCTTTGAAGTGGATGAGACGTTAAACCACATATAACAATTTTTTTGAACTTCTCATGGTACTTCACTATAAGCCTCCGCACAAGTTCCGATTTTCCAGAGTTGCTATATCCTGCAACTATTATACGTGCCGGGTGTTGGAAAATATCAAGAAGATTCTCTGAATAAGTCTCTGCCATAGCGGACATTCTATGAATGATGGTAATTGTTAAAGCACGATGCTTATATATCACAATGTGTGCGTGCACAGGACACACACACACACATACACACACACACACCATAAGAACGGTAATGAAAAACAGGAAGGAAGAGATGAAATAATGAGCTGTGGCTTGTCATTGGTTTTACCTCTCTTCATCATTGAGACGTGTCCGTGGTTCTGCGCTGCAACCCGGTTGAGAAAACTCAACATCAGACCTCTCGAGGCTAGACAGGAATTCCTCTTCTGCAAAGGAAAAAGTTGATAATGAATAAGTTGCACTCTCCCCCCCAGCCCCCCACCATCAGCCTTATACGATGCTACTGTTTTTTAGAGCAAACATATAAAACAACATGTCCAATAATATATGTTATTATGTACTCACCATTAATTCTGGTAATATCTTTGGATCCAATTCCGAGACCCCTGGGAATGCAGTTCGCTCTATGTTGTTGTATCGATGACAGGGTGAAGTATTTTTGGCACATGCAACGCACACATGTATGACCCGGCGCAGATGCTTCTGCATATGATACACATGGAACTGGTACTTCAAAACGCTTAACGGGTTTCTTCATGTTTATGAAAACGAGAGCGTTCTGTGACCCCTGGCGTCAAAGCGGTTCTGCTGACCCCCACCCTGGATTGATTGGTTCCTTATATATAGGTTTTTTCTCTCTCTCTCTTTCGCACACACACACACACACACACACACACACACACACACACACACACACACACACACACACACACACACACACACTCCTTGAAAACAAGTGGAATCCCCCAAAGGTCATTAGCGATACCGGATCACTGCGGGGGACCCCCAAGTCTCGTTAAAGATGACTATGTCAGTGCGTTCGTCTTTATATCTCCCAATTCCGCTCACCACACACATACACACACACACACACACACACACACACACACACACACACACACACACACACACACACACACACACACACACTCCTTGAAAACAAGCGGAATCCCCCAAAGGCCATTAGCGATACCGGATCACCGCGGGGACCCCCAAGGTCCATTAATCAAACTTCAAGATCAGATGGGAGGGAGGAAGAGGAAGAGGAGGAAACAGGATATATATATATATATATATATATATATATATATATATATATATATATATATATATATATTACACCCCCACTTTGGTTACCCCCATTTTACCCCCCCCCACTTTGGTGACCCCCATTTTACCCCCCCACTTTGGTTACCCCCATTTTACCCCCCCACCCCCATTACCCCCACTTTGGCACTTTGACTACTACTCACCATCTCCACACTGGTCGACACCGTCCACTAGCTGTCCGCCTTCACACTATATGCCAGAAGTGTGAAGTGGACCTTGACGGTGTTGATCAGCTTGTGCAACAAACAAAAGCCCCTTGGGAGCCCAATGCCAACACCAACTCAAAATGGCTACCCAAGCACAAGCCTGCCATGACCGAAGTGGAGATACGTTATCACTTCCGGGCTCTCGTCGCTAACCTCCCTCCCTCCCTCCACCTTTACACTGACGGCTCCAAGACGAGTGAATGTGTGGGTGTTTGGTCGCGTGAATGTGCTCTCAGGTTCCGATTACCTTCCCATACATCGGTGTTTTCCTCAGAACTTTTTGCGATTGATAAAGCCATAGATTATGCACTAAATTTAAATCATAACGTAGTTATCATTTTCACAGACTCTATGTCAGCCCTTCAGGCAATAAAGTCAGGGCACGCGGATTTTCTTCTTCCTTCTCTTTTTTCTTCCTCTTCTTTAGTTCCTCCTTTTCCCAAAATTCAACAAAAATTTTACTTTCTTCTTCGCCTCCTCGTCCTCTTTGTGTCTTTCCTCCTCTTCTTCCTTGCTGCTCCTGCTCTTCCTCCTCCCCCTCCTCCTCCTACTCCTACTCCTACTCCTACTCCTACTCCTCCTCTTCCTCCTCCTCCTTCTCCTCCTCCTCCTCCTCCTCCTCCTCCTCCTTCTCCTCCTCCTCCTCCTCCTCCTCCTGCCAGTCTTCCCACCGTTAACGGGATGTGATAGACTTTGATGAGCGAAGTCTCGGCATAATCCCTGAAGATACTCGGGGCTTGGAGTTCAAAAGTGTCTTTAATAACCTGGAAATAGCACCTCATTTTATCGATAGTGTGTATGTGCGTGTGTGTATGTGTGTGTGTGTGTGTGTGTGTGTGTGTGTGTGTGTGTGTGTGTGTGTGTGTGTGTGTGTGTGTGTGTGTGTGTGTGTGCGTATGTGTGTGTGTGTGTGTGTGTGTGTGTGTGTGTGTGTGTGTGTGTGTGTGTGTGTGTGTGTGTGTGTGTGTGTGTGTGTGTGTGAGACAACGTAGGAGGAAAGAAATTAAGATGTGCAGTGGAAAGAGTCGTCAAATTATTCGTATCTTTAATGAGTCTCTCAGTCTTTCTCTGTCTGCCTGTCTATTTGCTCTCTCTCTCTCTCTCTCTCTCTCTCTCTCTCTCTCTCTCTCTCTCTCTCTCTCTCTCTCTCTCTCTCTCTCTCTCTCTCTCTCTCTCTCTCTCTCTCTCTCTCTCTCTCTCACCCCTGTGGCATTTTCTTGCTCATAATGCATCATGAAAAGAGCGTTCTCAGTCCTCACTTTCCTCAGCAAAGTTTAATGAGTTTACTTCTATATTTGCTTCTATTTTTTTCTTCCTGTCCTTACTTCCTCACTTTGTCTTCATGCTTTATACTTTTTAGAAATTATATATATATATATATATATATATATATATATATATATATATATATATATATATATATATATTATATATATATATATATATATATATATATATATATATATATATATATATATACATATACAGCTGCCCTAGTAAACCATGTACATGGTCGAGATTCTAACCCATGTGTGTGTGTGTGTGTCGATTCGTTATGAAGTACCATAAGACCATCAAGGAAGATATACAAAATGTCGAGATAATGGAATGTTTTGGGGTTTCCATGTAATAATTTATGAAGACGATGCATTTAAGAAGCTTCGTATACAAAGAAAACATATTGAGATTCATCACGAAGTAATGCGGATTTAATGAGTTTCCGGATTGATTCAGAATATAATATAAACACGTCTCCCTCTCACTGCTAATGATTCTGAGGAAAAAAATAATAACAAAGAGTCCCACAATAATTACCAGACCATCTCAAACATACGAGTCATTTACACAAATATATTAAGTTAAAGTTTGTAATGTTAAAACTTAAGAAGATCAAAACTTAATGGTGTGTATTCATGACCAGCATTAACACACACAAACACACACACACACACACACACACACACACACACACACACACACACACACACACACACACACACATACACACACACACACACACACACACACACACACACACACACACACACACACACACACACACATACACACACAAATCATTGCACACACGGTATCCATCACTACCAATACAGAATACTTTTAAACATGTAGATATATTTCTTTGCTTTTAGTCCTCCCCCTCCGTCGAACTTCCAGCCTTTAATGTGGGAAAGGAGGTGCTGAAAAGTTTGCAAGGTTTCTGGTTACACATGAAAACTTACCACTCGCTTCGGCCCACTGAGAAAGGCGGCGGAGGAGGAGGAGGAAAAGGAAGAGGAGGAGGAGGAGGAAGAGGAGAATCTGAAGGACCGGGTATGAGTTTCAGTAATGGGGAAGAGTGATAGGAAGAAGAGGAAAAGGAGGAGGGAAAGGTGGAAAAGAAGAAAAGAAAAAGAAAAAAGGAATAAAAGATAGAAAGAGCATGAAATAAAAAGAAAGAGAAAGTGGGAGTACAAGAGAGAGAAAAGAGAGAAGGCAAACAACTTAAACTAATTGTTACCCTGCATTGGAAGCCTCAGCCAGCGGGAAGAAAAACAAGGAGAGCTGGGAAAGACGAGGAGAGAATACTCTAGTCTCTACATCTGTTGTGTTGCCTTTTCTCGCCCTAAAAAAGTGGCGCAAGGGACTAACACTGAACCTCTCTACCTTGGCTCCTCAGTTCAAAACCATCTAATCCTTGAAAAATGTATTAGCGCATTTACTAGTTCTACATAATGTCTTATTAGGAGACATATAGTGATTAGAATGTATCGCCTACACGCATTTATATCTATGAAGTTTGTATATATGGTGACGGTCAAAAAATATATTAAAACTACAAAAGAGAAAACTTGTCTACTTATCTAGACAACAAACAAAAAGTATGTACGTTAACGATGGAAATTAACCTAACTATCGTCCATTGTTGAGATAACGATGATACACACCACTACTACTACTACTACTACTACTACTACTACTACTACTACTATTACTACTACTACTATTACTACTATTACTACTACTACTACTACTACTACTACTACTACTACTATTACTACTACTACTACTACTACTACTACTACTACTATTACTACTACTACTACTACTACTACTACTACTACTACTACTATTACTACTACTACTACTACTACTACTACTACTACTACTACTACTACTACTACTACTACTACAACAACATCAGGGGCATCATGCCCTGCGAGGCAACGAAATGCTGCTCTGTTGGTTGTCAGAATGAATACCACCTTGCACAACTTGATGATATTTATATGTTGATTGTTAATAATGTTTTGTATTCCTCTGGACATTATGCTAAACAGATAGTTAATAATAGCACATTTAAGGTAATACCAGGATGGAATAGACATGTCAAGGAATTGTATAGTAAGTCACGGGAGGATTATAAGAAATGGTTAGTAAATGGAAGAGTTAGAGATTCTGATGAATTTAGGAAGATGAACATGAGTCGGAAGGTGTTCAAAGAGGCCTTATCACTATGTAAGAAAAATGAAACAGATGAGAGATCTATCTCCATACAGGAGACATTTATTAATAAGAATATGAATGAATTTTGGAATGAAGTTAAGCAGCAGTCTAATAAAGTCAAGTAGTCTACGTGTTATTGATGGTGAAAATGATACAGAAAAAATTATTAACATTTTTACTGGAAGGTTTTTAAATGGTGATAACAACGATTGTGATATAGATAAAAGAGATGAAGAAAATCTTCTACATAAACTGAAAGAGGTGTGGCATCAAAAGAAAAAGTTTACTATGACAACTTCACCTGAAACATTAAAAAAGTATATTGGCAAACTTAAGAATGGGGTGGGCCATGATGGTATCCACTCTCAGTTTCTGAGGCATGCAACATATGAATTTTTAGTGCAATTGAGTCTTTTTATGAATGCTTGTTTCAATCATTGTTATATTCCAGTGGAATTATTGAAAGGTGACATTAACCTTATTATTAAAGATACTAAGGGTAATTCCACAGACCCAGCCAATTATAGACCAGTGATGTTGTCTTCTTGTTTGTTGAAGATTTTTGAAATGCACATTTTAGATATTTTAGAAGAAAAGTTATTCTTTGATTTTAGGCAGCTAGGTTTTAGCAAGCAGATGTCAACAAATGATATATATTTTACACTTAGAGAAACTGTAACACCATATATAAAGGGTTATGGAAAGGCATTTGCTGCTTTTATAGATCTCTCTAAGGCTTTTGACAGGATAAATCATAATATATTAGGTAACATGTTATTAGAGAGAGGTATTCCTCCTGATATTGTATTTACTCTCATGACTTATCTGAGGAATCAAAAGGCAAGAATTGTATGGAATAAGCAAAATGGTAATTATCACTATATCAATTCGGGTGTACGGCAAGGAGGAATTCTGTCTCCGATTCTTTTTAAATTATATGTTGATGATGTAATTAAAACCATTTCCAGTATGAATGTTGGATGCCGATTGGGTACACTGAGAATTAATATAATTGCATATGCTGATGATATTGTAATTTTGTCGGACAATCGCAGTAATCTGGAATGCTTATTGGAAATGTTTGAGAACAAAGTACAAGCCATAAGATTGAGTATTAATGCTTCGAAGACAAAATGCATTATTTTCCACAGAAAGGCTAAATCTGCAGGAAGTGATACTATCAGTTTTATAAGACAGATCGAAATAGTAAATTGCCAAAAATATTTAGGCTATTGGGTGACCCATAATTTTTGTGATAAAATAGATGTTGAAATTAGGCTAAATACTTTTTATAGTAAGTTTAATTCTGTGTACAGAAAATTCAAAGGTCTTAATACTGATACGATGCTGTACTTGGTTAAGGCTTGTTGTGTACCTGATTATGGGTTACAGCTGTGGGACAATGAAACTGTCTTTTCTAGTCATATTTTTAAAACATTTGAAACTGCATATGCAAAGGCCATGAAAAGGATCATAAGATGTCCTGTTCATGCCAGTAACCATGATGTAGCTAATCAGTGCAATTTACTTTTATTAAAACACCATACAGCTTTAATCCAAACTAGATATTTTAAGTCTGTCTTTAGAAAGAATTCTGCCATATTTACTCTCAATAAGAATTTATTTTTAAATGGACATTGTTTTAGATCATTTTTAAAGTTTTTATAAATGACATATCAAATAGATGTTTTAGATTATACTATTGATATTATTTTAGCAAGAATTTTTTGGGTGCAAATTCATGAACCTCGTAGAGGATCATATATATGTGTTTAGACTTAGACATAGTTAGACTGATTTTTAGGCTATAATATGTAATATACATATTGCTGTATATTATGAAATAAAGATTGATTGATTGATTGATTGATTGACTACTACTACGTTTTCAACTTTATAAAAGGACACATTTCCAATCTCGCTTGACAAAAATGACAATTAGTAATGTTTGCTTAATACAATTTTTTTTCCATGAGCTTTTAACTAAATAATCATCTTCTCAACCACATTGTTTGCTTCGAAAAAATATGAAAAGATAACTTATATTTATTTTCCCTCACGAGTCTGAACATGATAATTATACCACAAGATAATAATGCATTGAGCAAGGGAGGAGAGAGAAAGGGGAGAGAGAGAGAGAGAGAGAGAGAGAGAGAGAGAGAGAGAGAGAGAGAGAGAGAGAGAGAGAGAGAGAGAGAGAGAGAGAGAGAGAGAGAGTGTGTATGTGTATGTGTTGAATGGCTAGGAAGCTAAGGAACTAGAGTGATTTCGAAGATAATGGAAGTTAATAAGAAAGTAGGAGGAGGAGAAGCGGCAAGAAGAAGAAGAAGATGAATAAAAAGAAGAAAAGAAGAAGAAAATAATAATTACAACAACAAAGAAAAAAAAAAGAAAATAAGGAAAGGAAAAGATAATTAATGTGTGGCCAAAGTGTGTCAGTAGCAGGAAGGTCCAGGAGGAGAGGAGAAAAAATCTGATGTCTCCAGGGATGTGCTTAAGAGGATGATGGAAGGGAGATGAGGGAGGAAGAGAGCGTTAAAAAGAAGATGTACGTATATATGAAGAGAGATTAGTAAATACATGTTGGTTTTAGATTTTTACCTTTAAGAAGAGAAGGCAGAGGAGGAGGAAGAGAGGAGGAGAAGAAATAGGTCAACTGGTGTATTTCTTTAATGCAATGACTTATATCAATATGAATATTCCAAAACTATTCTTTAAACACCTGATAAATATAACGAGAAGGAGGACGAGAACGAGTATCATGACAACATGAACATAAGTAAGAGAGACAGATCACAGTGCAATAAAAAAGGGAAGGAATAGGGAATAACACCAGTTCTGTAGGGTAGGAAGGAATACCAGGTAGATACATACTCCAGTGACAGACACCCTTCCTTCGTTCCATCCTTCCCTCACCCCATCCCCTCAAACTCACCCCAAAACTACAAAGCCATGGTGTTGCCTCTTGGGACACGAGGGAAGGAGGAAGGCAAGGAAGGCTGCACAACACACTTTTTTCCATGACATGTACCACTTCAACTCCCATCCCCCATTCCTATGTCCCCTTCCTCCTGTTGCCCCTTTCCATTCCCTCAACTCTCACCCTCCTCCTACTCTTCCTCCTCCTCCTCCTCCTCCTCCTGCCAATCCTTCCCTCACGTCTATCCAGGAACACGTCAATGCACGACTCGGGAGGTAAAAGTTATCTTGCCTTTTGTCTGCCTGTGAGTTTTTTGCATTGAGATTCTTGAGATGTACCATTTTTTTCCGATTCTCAATTTCTGTTCTGAAAATCTGATGTCATATATTAGCATTCTTTTTCTATTTTTTCTTTTTTTGCTAGACCTTGTCGGTGATTATTATACATTTTTTTGGAGTATTGGTCTTTTTAAATTTTTTTTTTTTTTTTCTCTCTCTCTCTCTCTCTCTCTCTCTCTCTCTCTCTCTCTCTCTCTCTCTCTCTCTCTCTCTCTCTCTCTCTCTCTCTCTCTCTCTCTCTCTCTCTCTCTCTCTCTCTCTCTCTCTCTCTCTCTCTCTCTCTCTCTCTCTCTCTCTCTCTCTCTCTCTCTCTCTCTCTCTCTCTCATCCAGTCTAGCCTTCACTTCACGGAAACTACAATTTATTCAAATCGTCCTGAATCAATGTTTATTCTACGCTTTAAATCATCTGTGCCGCTTTTTACAAGGTCTCTGGATACTGTTGTTGAGATACTGCGATTTGTTTTATATTCTATTCTTTAAAACAGTATTCTTTCCATTTTATGTTACATTAAGTATATATTTTTATCTTTCTAAGCAATATTTTATCCGTATAGTAATATATTTTAATATCTTTTTTTATCAATTACTTATGTTAATCCTCTAAGCAGCATGTTGTCTATATACCAATAAATGAATAAAGTTAACTACATGTCTTTTATTTTTCACTCTAGTCTAATGTAAAATGGCTTCATATTTCATCGTAAGGGAAAACATAGAAATGGAAAAGCAATACAGTATTTCATCCAAAAATACGGTAATTGCAAACCATCCCTTAGATTGATAATTTCCTTCAATCTGTAGGGGAGTGCGAGAGGTCCTTCTGGTGCTGAGTTAACCTTGTGTTCTTTACTCTTCTGCAGGTGGTGAGGGAGGTGAGGGAGCGTCGCCGGACGAGCCCTTCTTTGCAGCATGGTGACGGGGTGCCTTGCTCTCACCTCCTGGAGCGACACACTCTCCCTGATCCAAGTTTTCAGCCGTGTGACACCAGGTAAGTTGCAACCTCCTCCTTCCTTTCTTCAAATTATTCTTTTTTAATGTATCTTTCTTCTATCTTCAACTATTTTTTCCTTTACTTTTTTCCTTTATTTCATTTTTCCTTTCTTACATCAACTTCTCTCCTTTCTTGCTTATTTCTTGACTTATTCTTCGTCCTTTCTTATCCTTTCCTAAACCCTTCTCCTTAACTTTCCTCATTCCATTCCATTCATTTCCTCATTTGGAGAGTCTGTTTGAGCTGTCTCGGTGAACAGACGTGCCTGATATTCGCTCTGCATTCATCCAACCTTTGACGATGGACCCTACTGTTTTGAAGACTGTGCTTGCCTCTTAGGAACAAGCTTATCGTGGTGCCTTAGAGATATTCATGAACCAAATGGTGGACAAAGTACAAGCACTGCAATCAACTGTTTCTGAGTTAATCCGCAGCCTGTAGTTCACTCAGCAGGATGTTCAAGACCTGACCCTCAAAGTGAACCAACAGCAACACGACTTAGAGGAAAAAAAACAGACTATAGAAGAACTGAATGACAAATTGAAGGCAAGTGAAGTTCATGTTAAAGATTTGTATGAAAGATGCAACTATCAAGAGGACTACAATCGCCGTAATAATCTTCAAATCAGTGGTATTGAGGAGAGTCGAACTGGAGAAACCTGGGAACAATCAGTTACTATTGTGTCGAAGTTGCTCGAGGAAAAGCTTCAACTGCCCAACATTCAGTTAGAACGGGCCCACAGGGTGGGCCGCGGGGGAGACCTCCGTCCCCGCCCTATTGTGGCTCGTTTCGCTCGGTTCTGCGACAGAGAAGCTGTACTGAGGAATGTTCGCAAGTTGAAGGGGACGAGAATATTTGTAAATGAAGACCTCTGCCCTGCCTCTCATAATATTCGCAAATCACAACTTCCTGCACTTAAGCAGGCCAGAAGTGAGGACAAGATCGCGTATTTTCGACATACGAAGTTAATTATCAAGGAGAAACCTGCTTCGGATCGAACTAGTGAACCACACAGTCGAGACCGAGGCATTGAGCGAGGCAGGCACGGGACCTCACCCACGGGATTCGGTGATAGCGGCGAGAGTGAAGCCCCAGCCGCTGCTGCTGTCCCTCCTGTCCCGTCCAGCGGTCAGCCTGCTGGGGTCTTCCATGATCTTGGCGTAAATCCATCTGCTTCTGCTGCTGCTACTGGTGGTGGTGGAGCCGGCGCTGATCCTCCTGCTGACGTAGGTGCCTGTGGGGGTAACATGTCGTCGACCTCGTCTTCCCAGAGCGGCGGGAAGGGCTCGAAGGGGCAGCGGATCACAAGGACGCGGAAGTAATGTGTTGTACGGTACTGTAATTTCTAGCTAGTTTATAGTTCTCTCATATTCAACAATGTCTACTGATAATTCGTATTTTCCTTTCGCAAATCTCAGTCATATAGAATTATTAACTTTGGTCAACATAGATCATCAGTTCCCCTTGAAGGTAATTGAAAATCTAGTGTATGACGCAAATATTCACTTTAATGCTAGAAACATTACAAATTTTCATTTAATTGAACAAGAATTTCCTGTACCGAAATGTAATTATCAGTTTTGTGATTCTAATATTAAATATGAATTTGCTGGAAACAGTTTTAAGATACTATGCCACAATATAAGCAGTGTTCCTCTTCATTTAGACTCTCTCCATGACTGTTGTTTGGTCCCTTCTTGTGTCGAATTTCATGTTATAAGTCTAGTTGAAACACGCTTAAACGACAACATCTGCACTCTGTATAATCTGGAATATTACTTGCCATATTTCAACAACAAATCAACTCAAAGCGGTGGAGTGGCGATTTACTTACAGAAGAGTTTTCAGGGCAGACTTATAAAAAGTTTGTACTTACAGCTACTTCATATTCAGTGTATATTTTTAGAAATTATCAAACCAGTCAAGTGTATTGTTGGAGTTATATATAGACCACCTAATTTAGATGGTAAAGATTTTCTTTTGTCTCTGGAGAATATACTGGAATTGGTATCCACACATAAACATCAATGCTACATAATGGGTGACTTCAACTTAAACTTGCTTAAAATCCATGAAAGTAATATTAGGAATTTTGTCGACTTGTTTTCTTCTTATTTATTCAACGAGAGTCACTTACACATCAGCTTCAATTATTGATCATATTTGGACTAATGATTCTAAAAAATATCAAACAAGTGGTATATGGTACACTTCGATCAGTGACCATTTTCCCATTTTCAGTATATTCACCACCACCAGTGATTATGTTGATACCCGTGTGACAATATCCCGACGTATATTTAATGACAATTTTATTGACTCATTCAAAACTGACTTACAAAATTACGAGTGGAATCTAGATTGTGTTACTGGAATCAATGAACGTTTTAACTTGTACATGAGTAAATTCCATAAGATTTATGACAAACATTTTCCATTGAAACAATTCACAATTAAAGAAAAACATGTTGGCAAACCGTACATAAGTACAGCGATTCAAAAATTAATTAGGCATCGGAACAAATTACAAAATTTATATAGTAGGTGGCCATTAACATATGAAAAAAAAACTTTAAACAATATAGGAATACGCTGACATCAGTATTGAAAACAGCCAGGGAGAATTATATTAAGTCAAAATTAAAAGATAATTCAAATAACACCAAAAAGACTTGGGACATAATTAATAACTTAATGGGGAAAAAGAGATCTAATCTACCATCATACATGACTTTTGAGGATAACATTTATTTTGATAACCAAGATATTGCTGAGAATTTCAATAAATACTTTTGTAGCATTGCCAATAACTTATCAGAGAATGCAGAGCCACCCAATGTATCATATATGAATTTCTTACCTGAACCGATATCGTTTTCTTTTTATTTACGATCCACTACTATAGAAGAAATTAAGGACGTGATATACAACCTTAAAACATCATCACCTGGCTATGACGACATTACTATCAAAATCATAAAAAGCTGCTCTGAAGTTATTTCCCCATTTTTGGAATATATAATAAATAGGTTCTTTAAAGAAGGATGCTTTCCTGAAAAACTGCAGATAGCTAAAGTTATACCCATACACAAAAAATGTGAGAAATCAATTCATACGAACTACAGACCAGTCTCAATTCTTCCAAGCATGAGTAAAATATTCGAGAAAATTATGATGTCAAGACATGAATTATTTAACTGAATTTTCATTAATTACTGACTGTCAGTTTGGTTTCAGACCAAAGTTCTCCACTGAGCTCGCTATGTCAAACTATGTCACTATGTCAAAATATGTATGATGCAATAGATGATAAGGCTTTCTAGGTGACAGTGTTTTGTGATCTAAGTAAAGCTTTTGATACCATTCCTCACAACATATTATTACAGAAGTTGTCAAACTACGGATTTCGGGGCAAAGCACATGATTGTATGAAAAGTTACCTAAGTAACAGAAAACAATATACAGTCTATAATAATTTTTCCTCTGAACTTATGCATGTTTCTTGTGGGGTCCCACAGGGATCTATTTTAGGTCCAATTCTGTTCCTAATATACATAAATGACATTATCCGTTGCAGTGATAAAGTTAAATTTCTATTATACGCTGATGATACTACTATTTTTATTCAGGGAAAAAGACATAACCGAATTAGAATCAATTCTGAACAGCGAGCTCAAAAACATAACAAAGTGGATCAAAAGCAACAAATTAACTTTGAATACTTCTAAAACACACTATATGGTATCGCACCCTCTCATGACAAACCCAGCTCATATTAATATTGCAATAAATAATGTCACATTGAAACAAAGTAATGAAGTAAATTTTCTAGGTGTACTTATAGATAGAAAACTGATATGGAACCCACAAATACTAGAAGTTTGTTCAAAAATTTCCAGGCTAACAGGTGTACTCTACAAAATCCGAAATTTTATCACTAATGACTGTCTGAAACAGATTTATATGTCATTGGCGTATCCACATTTTTTATACTGCTCAGCAATCTGGGGGGAGCTTTCAAAACACACACTGATAATCTTTTTGTTGCACAAAAGAAATTACTTAGAGGTATTTTCAACAAATCCAAGTATGACCACACAGACCCCCTTTTTAAGAAACATTTCTTACTCAAATTACCAGATATAATTTAATTGCAAACCTGTTTATTTGTTTTTAAATCTATTTATTTATTTTCTGTTAACTGTGGGTTTCATCTGTTGCATCATGATATGGAGACTAAAAGACCTAAAGACCTTAGCATTCCACTTTGCAGAACATCTCATGCTCAGCAGTGTCTCCGTTAGAGGTTAGAGCAAACATTTTGCCGAATAATTTAAAGTCCTCAACTTCACTTAGTACATTCAAGTCAAGTATAAAGAAGAAATTATTTCAAAATTAGTCAACCATCACATAATGTTGGTAAAACACTTAATAAAAATATATGTCTGGATTTTTTGTTACCACATTTTATTGTATTATATATTTGCATATCTGTTATATAATTATGTATAAAAATGCTTGTGTGTGTGCATATGAGTATTCGAGTAATTATAAGTTTGTATGTATACGATATTATATGCGAATATGAAAGTAAGTATGTGTGCGAATGTATATCTAATGTAACTGTTATATGATATATGTATCTGATATATGTATGTGTATTTGAGTATGTATATGTGCATGATTGCATATATACGTGACGAATATACGTGCGAATATGAATGTATGGATGTGTGCGAATGAGTGTGTAATCCGTACAGTCTTATAATTTTGTTTATCCAAATATCCAGTCCGGCATGATCAGCTCATATTTTCTAAGTTAATTTAGACAAGGTCCTAAGAAAAGCCTCGGCTTAATGGACCTGGCATTTATAGTTTCTTTTTTTGTTTAAATTTACACATAAAATTTAATGTATATTGCCAATAAAGAATATCAATATCAATATCAATATCATTCCTTCATTCTTTCCTTGTTTTCTCTTTTTCTCATCTTTCTTTCCTTCCTCAAATCTTTGTTCTTGGCCTCCTTCCTTCCTCCCTTCCTTCCTTCTTTCCTTCCTTCCTTGTTTCCTCCTTTATCTCTCCGTTCTTCCTCTGTCCTTTTTACTTTTCTCTTTTCTGAACAGTTTTTTTTTCGGATATAAACTTGCATTCTACCTCTCTCACTCACCTTGCCTTTCTTCTTCTATCCTTGTTCTGCTTTCATACATTTCCCTCTTTCCTGCTTCGCTTTTCATGACCTAGATATTTGTCTTGACGTAGCAAAATGATCTACAAACCCTTTCACCTTCTCGACTTCAAACCCTTTCATTTTCTCCCTCTACGTATCTTTCATTCCCCTTTACCTACCCTATCGCCTGCTTCACCTACACTAACATTCTTGCGGTTCTATTAATCTCATTTGTATCTTCCCTTCCTCTCCTTACTTCCCTTCTTCCTTTCTCTAACTTTGGCATCATCTTGAAAATATGAACACACTCCTCGTATTACTTATTCCGTCTAGTTTTCTTAGTAATAACACCTCCACGTCTTGCCTTCTGTCTTCCTAGTTCGACAGTATTATGTCAACTCCCCTCGACTCTCTTAATATGAAGAAGGGTAAAGGTGCTGGAGGCTGGTAGATGATAGGACTACATACTAAGGGACAATGGCTTCTGTATGCTATATTAAGCTAATGGTACACTCACAGGACACAGACTAGAGCATGTTTCCAAGTCTGGGTTATATACAAGTCGTGTTAAGTGCCTCGGTATGTTATAACGTGTTAGTTGATGCGGTTTTATAAATATCTCAACCAGCAGATAAACACATTAGTTATTACGGTAACCTTGCAAAATGTTCTCTCTCTCTCTGGTGATCTGTGTGTATGTGTGTGTATATGTGTGTGTGTGTGTGTGTGTGTGTGTATGTGTGTGTGTGTATATGTGTGTGTGTATATGTGTGTGTGCGTGTGTGTGGCCGGCTATCTGCTTGCTATCTCTCCTCCATAACTGTTTTGGGTTTGTGTTTACGATTCCTTTGTGTTCCTTTGTTCCCCTTTGTGTTCCATGGCCGTTTACCATGCGTGTCTCTCTCTCTCTCTCTCTCTTTCTCTCTCTCTCTCTCTCTCTCTCTCTCTCTCTCTCTCTCTCTCTCTCTCTCTCTCTCTCTCTCTCTCTCTCTCTCTCTCTCTCTCTCTCTCTCTCTCTCTCACTCACTTTCTCTCCCCCCCCCCCAACTATAATAATGCCCTTGTAAACAATTCGTATAATAATGCCCTAGAAAACAATTCGTATTTTTACAAACACTTTTCCTTCTCCTCACCTGCCGCCTGACACGCCTCAGCTCCAGGACAGAGTGTCAAGCCAGGGAAAGGTTAAAGTTTTCAGCAGTGCATTAAAACACATTGCTTATTCTTCGCGAGCGTACGCCAGCTGGATGTCAGAATCTTTTTTTTATGGGGGATTGTGAGCGGAAGAAAGATGGGTGTTGGTTGCGGGATACGCAAACACGTTTCTATATTAATGGGGAAGAAATGTAACTGAGAATAGACGGAAAGTATAATACAGGAATGTTTTGTTTTGTTTTTGGCGTTAGAAAATTTATAAGCTAAACAAGACGCGTTTATTTTGGGCTATTTGATTTTGAGGACGGACTATGTAAAAAAATATATAAATGAACAATAAGGAATAAATAAAAAGCATATCTAAAAAACTATATGATTCTTCTTTGGAAATATAAACAAAAGAAAATGTGGACGCTTCCAAACTTCAATTGTATAGTGTTGTGTAAAAATTGTCAACCTTTACTACCAAGACTTCACCTTTAAAGCAGTAAAGGTCAACTATTAAAGTGAAACATTTAAAAAAGTCACAATTAAAGGCTGTATACTATATTTTATTTTTTCCTCTTTTTGCCTCACCTTAGCTACTCATATTACGTTAGGTTGCGGTAAAATTTCACTACCATAGAAAAATAGTTTAAGAGGTTTGAATTACTCTCGGTTCTCTCATTCCATATTTCGGTTCGTCACCAAATAAGTGTACCGGACGATCTTTTAACATGAAAATAGATTAGTTTAAAGAGAAAGAAAAGTACAATAACATTTCCAACAGAAAGGTAAGGCTGAAGGGGAAGATAATAATGGCATTTCATATACACCAACATGAGACAAACATGAGAAAATAGAAAGCGATTTATACATCCTGATAATCAAATAAAAAGGACGTTTTCCAGACCTGAACTTCATCTAATACAGTGAAGAGCTGTCATTGGCAGGGAAAGGGAAAGGCTAAGGATAGAAGTAAAAATGAACACGAGGCAAGGTCATGAACACACACACACACACACACACACACACACACACACACACACACACACACACACACACACACACACACACACACACACACACACACATACACACACACACATACATACACACACACATACACACACACACACACACACACACACACACACACACACACACACACACACACACACACACACACACACACACACACACACACACACACACAAAGATCAGTCTACCAGTGTGCATATGTCTGTCCGCTCATCACTATAATTATAAGTTGAAAAGGTGTACAACGAAAGTGACCAAATCCAGGCATAATATCATATAAAGAAATATTAAAACATAAAGTGGCACATCATTACGTATGAAATGAATGAGCTAATTAATGTCCGACAGTCAGTCATTAGGAGCTTAATTTCTAATTTGAACGAAATTTTATATAACACATTTTAATGGAATTTGATGAAGTTGAAAAATATATAAATTTACCTTACCATATCGGCTTCCTCGTCCCCCAAACGTTGCTCGGGGCACGAACCCCATCAACTCTGAACTGAAAAAATAGTATTGCCTTCCATGTTTAATCTCTAAAACTATTGTACATATACCAAACATCTCTACACGATTACTTTTACTTTCAGGCCGGCCGACAAGCTCTGTCTGCCGTGTGCCAAGATTTAGTAGCGGACTGTTTCTATCACAGGGACGGATGGGGCCGATCTGGCGCCCATTTCAATCTTGGTTCCATTTGGTGTGTCCTCCCATAAAGCACTGATTCCCAAAAGCCTATTTAGGGGCAAAAAGGGGAATCTTTAAATTCGCTGCATATCAATATTTTTCTATTCAGTTAATCAATAGTGTATGTATTCTAAAATGAATATGTCTTTTTATGTATTACTCCTTAAAATCAGATTGCTATGTATTGTCCATTTGTTTATTATTATCAAATATTGTCAATTTGAGCGTGTGGAAAAAAGATTAAAAGAAGAGATGAATATATCTATCTTTAAACTGTTATAGTTTGAGTTTTTAAACACACATAAACACATCAAAAAGTACTATAAATCATTAAATAACGTTGCACAAATTATATTAAACGGGAAAAAAGTAAATATCACCCCCAAAAACAAATTAACGCAGCTATGAATATTATGCTGAATGTATACTAATGAATTTCAGGCAACCTTTCATCCAGAATGTCTCTATATATTTAAACGTTAATTATGAAAACCTTTTTTTCATCATGGCAGTGGCAATTAATAATGACTTTATACCAGTTGATGTTGCGTCAATCCCAGTCCCTTATCACGCATATCCTTCTCCCCTTCCCTCCATCCCTACCTTCACCCTCAGAAAAAGGTATCAGTGCGTTCTTTAAAGTTGTATCCAACTGTATATACACGAGCAAGTTTCCGGCGAGGTCAGTGAGGGCTG
>JAXIVD010000534.1:90654-93154 GCA_036785275.1 Cancer borealis | reverse complement strand
GTTCAGTGGACGCGCTCCAAATAACAGAAAGCGTTACTGTATTCCAGGAGCCAGGCTTGACGATATAACAGATGTATGCGGAGAGGTCACCAGCGACGCAGACAATAACACTCTTTTTATCATCCACGCAGGAACAAACGATGTGTCATCCACAAGACCCGAGGAGTTGCTTGAAAAGTACAGGAAGATGATCCGCCAGTACAGGACAAAGTCTAATAACATTGTTATTTCAGGCATTCTTCCCAAGATAGATGCTGAACCGAGGTTCTACGACAAGGCGCTCACCATCAACCACAGACTCGAATCCCTCTGTTCACAGGAAGGTGTTGACTTCCTAAACCTGAGGGATAACTTTTACAATAACCCACTTCTTTTCCAGTACGACGGACTGCACCTGAACAGTGTTGGGCATGCTCGCTTGGGCAGACTTTTCAGTGATAAAGTTTTTCTTTATAGGTCAAAAAACGCCGAGCGGACGAGAGCAGCAACGACATCATAGTTTCTCCGTGTAATGCCACCACTGAGCCAAATAATAATGTCACAGCTGATCCAATTACTAACGTCACCACTGATCCTAATGCTAATGACGCTACTGATCCGAATATTAAAGTTTGTTATGTAAATGCTCGCAGCATCAGAAAAAAATTCACTGATCTTGAAGCTCTCGCCGCAATGGATCAGTACCATATCATAGGAGTCACAGAATCATGGTTAGACACGTCGAACAGAGATTACATTGCAGAATTTCAGTTATCCGGTTATACAATTTTTAGCTGTGAAAGAGAAAACAAAATTGGCGGTGGTGTAATCCTATATATTCACAGCTCGCTCCATCCGATCTCCCTTAAAACAGAACCCATCAACGGAGTGGACACAGTTTTCATCGAATTAAAGAGTAACTCGAGCAGAAAAATACTTGGATTGATTTACAGACCACCAGGAAGACCCGCTGAAATTGACCGTTTGCTTTTCGAATCAATCTCCGAAACAATTAGTCAATGTGAAACAATCATTATGGGCGATTTTAACTTGCCAGTAACGAGATGGGGAAATCCGTTAAGATCACATGCAGGACACGACCTGTACACGAATTTATTAGAGAGCGAATTACATCAACACGTTCATGAACCGACGCGCGACTTAAATATCCTTGATCTCATTCTTTCAACAAGCGAAGAGATAGTCAGCAACGTAAATGTTGGCCCAATTTTCAGCTCAAGCGACCATCGGATAATTACGTTCAACTTGAAAATGAAGGAAATAAAAGTAAATGACAGTAAGGAGAGGGTACCAAATTACCAAAGGGCAAAGTTCACCAGAATGCGGACAATTCTAGAAGACACTGACTGGAGTGAACTGTTGTCAGAGTCAGAATCAGATATTGATAGGTCATGGGAGGCCTTTACCACAAAGCTGAACGAAGCTATTAGAGTATGTGTACCGTATCGTTACAGACGTTCAGCAAGGAAGAATAAACCAAAATGGTGGAACGATGAGATAAAAAACAGCCTCTCTCTCAAAAAACACGCGTACGATAAGTATATATCAACTAAAAACCAAGATGACAAAGTTGAGTTTGACAGAGTTCGTCGCGAAACAAAGAGACTAATAAAGCGCAGCAAGAATAACCTTGAAGAATATATAGCGGAATCATGT
Organism: Cancer borealis; assembly: GCA_036785275.1. NCBI lineage: Eukaryota > Metazoa > Arthropoda > Malacostraca > Decapoda > Cancridae > Cancer > Cancer borealis. Next base: position 91,498 of record JAXIVD010000534.1, on the reverse strand, counting down.
AAAGCTAATCCTAAAGAATTTTATAGTTTTGTTAAGAGTAAAAAAGCCCTTACCTGTAATATCGGTCCACTTACTAAAGGACAAGGAAATCACACAAACGACGAAAATGAAATGGCTACAATCCTAAACAACTTTTTTGCATCCGTATTTACAGAAGAGGATTGTTCATCGTTTCAACCACTCGAGACTAGAAGAACCGAAAACTTCTTAAATGATTTACTCATCGTAGAAAATGACGTTGAACAAAAAATCGATAAGATGAAAACTAATAAAACCCCTGGACCAGATAAAATTTCCCCGAAAATCTTGAAAGAGGTCAAGCATCAGATCAGTAAACCGCTTGCAATCATATTCAATAAATCTTTAAGGATTGGTAAAGTTCCATCAGATTGGAAACGTGCTAATGTAACCCCAATCTTCAAAAAGGGAGACAAGTCACAACCCGGAAATTATAGGCCAATCAGTCTGACGTCAGTAGTATGTAAATTAATGGAGACAATCATTCGTGACAATATGGTGAAATTCCTTGAAGACAACGATATAATTAAACCCTCACAACATGGTTTCCGTAATAAACGTTCATGTCTAACTAACTTATTAGACTTCTTTTACAATGTTTTTGACACGTACGATGAAAGCAGAGCAGTAGATATTATATATCTGGATTTTCAAAAGGCCTTTGATAAAGTTCCCCATCAACGATTGCTTAACAAACTAAAGACTCACGGTATCTCTGGTAGTATCTACAATTGGCTTCAGGACTGGCTCTCTGAACGTAAACAGAGAGTAGTCTTAAACGGTGTCTCCTCTCAATGGTTAAACGTAAAAAGTGGCGTACCACAGG
>JAXIVD010000534.1:69809-74809 GCA_036785275.1 Cancer borealis | reverse complement strand
AGGAGGAGGAGGAGGAGGATGAGGAGGAGGGGGGTTGGTATTTGAGAGAAGAGAGGAGGAAGAGAGGAATGGTTACTGAATGTGGGATACTGGGGAGGAGATGAGAAATGGAGGAGTATTTAGAGGAAGAGAGGAAAGGAGGAGGAAGAGGAGGAAGAGGAGGAGGAGGAGGGAAGAATGAGAGCACATCATAAAACACTTTAATCAGCTTGTTCTTCACTCCGAGGCGATGCAATTACTGGCGTTGGGAAATCTCGGTGAAAAATAACGAGAACAGAGAAGGAAAGAAAATAGAATGAAAGAAGAATAACTGAAGAAAGGAAGAAGAATATTTTGTAACTAACTCAATTGATAGTGTCAAAAATAATTCCAGTTTATGTCATATATGTATCATTTTATAAGTCAAATGAAGAAAGGAAGATGGATAAGTAACATCAACAGTAATTATCTAACAGATTAATTAATGGCGGTATAATTAAGTCTGTATATTATTTTTTTGTCATTACTATTTATTTTGTATAGATTGGCATATAGCGCCTGTAGGCTTATTTTTAGAGGCTTTAGATAATCGGCTTATAGAGAGATACGTGTAAAATGATTGATGGGGAAAAAATGACCTTAATTATAAACCAAATCTATATCATGATCGATTTTTCTATTAACTACGAAAAAAAATACTCGGGTACTGTATTACGTTTTACAAAGATGATCTATTCTACGTACTAGTACATTAACTTAACAGATAACTTCATTCTTGCCTCTCTTCCTCCCTCCCTCCCAGCGACTATTAATCAAGTGCATTCTACTCAAAATACCAACTGAGTGTGTTAGAAGAGCGGAGGAGAGGCTTGTTATTATGACTGCTACTAATGTGGAAGGCAAAAGAAGAGGAAAAAGAAGAAGAAGAAGAAGAAGACGACAAAAAGAAAATGGAAGAAAAAATAAACGAAGAAGAAGAAGCACAATCACACTACACTAACCTCATTACCACATCAACCTTCTTTAAGTGTTACCTGTGATATTTACCTGGAAATCTACATTGAACGGCTGTTGTGTGTTAACCTAGCCAGCTGTCCTCCATGACCGAGTATTCGCAGAGTTAGGAATGAACTTCAAATCCCAGGGAATGGCCAGATTGGGTGCTATTACTGAACTGCAGCTTCCGGAGATCAACGAGCGCTACGAGGCTTGCATCAGGACCGTCCATCACCCACGAGGGAAAAATGTGTGGCCACTATTTTATCCAAACATTACGCCACGCGCTGACCACATTGAAATATGTTTGTTTTTATGTGTGTGTGTGTGTGTGTGTGTGTGTGTGTGTGTGTGTGTGTGTGTGTGTGTGTGTGTGTGTGTGTGTGTGTGTGTGTGTGTGTGTGTGTGTGTGTGTGTGTGTGTGTGTGTGTGTGTGTGTTGCTTACATTTACCAAAGTTATTCCTTAGGTCAAGTATTAGGGCATTATACTATTCTTCCGGGTGCATACTTACCATTTCCTTGTGGCATATCAACAGACAGTGTCCACATGAACCACAGATAATTACCAAACTATACACTTGACAAGCTGACTCCCAACTCTCACTAAGCTCGCAGGAAACTTGCTCGTGAAAATACAGTGGGATACAACTTTAAAGAACACACTGATATCTTTTCCTGAGGGTGAAGGTAGGGATGGAGGGAAGGGGAGAAGGATGTGCGTGATAAGGGACTGGGATTGACGCAACATCAACTGGTATAAAGTCATTATTAATTGCCACTGCCATGATGAAAAAAAGGTGTTTTCATAATTAATGTTTAAAATATAAAGAGACGTCCAGGATGAAAGGCTGCCTGAAATTCATTAGTATACATTCAGCATAATATTCATAGCCGCGTTAATTTATTTTTGGGGATGATATCTGTTTTTTTTCCCCGTTTATATAATTTGTGCAACGGTACTTAATGATTTATAGTACTTTTTTGATGTGTTTATGCGTGTTTAAATACTCAAATTATAACAGTTTAAAGATAGATATATTCTTCTCTTGTTTTAATCTTCTTTCCACACACTCAAATTGATATATAGTAATCTGATTTTAAGGAGTAATATATAAAAAAAACATATGCATTTTAGAATATATACACTATTGATCAACTGAATAGAAAAATATCCATGTACAGCGAATTTAAAGAATCCCTTTTGGCCCCTGAATACGCTTTTAGGAATCAGTGCTTTATGGGAGGACACACAAAATGGAACCAAGATTGAAATGGGCACCAGATAGGCCCCATCCGTCTCTGTGATAGAAACAGTCCCGCTACTAAATCTTGGCACCCGGCAGACAGAACCTGTCGGCTGGCCTGAAAGTAAAAGTAATCGTGTAGAGATGTTTGGTATATGTACAATAGTTTTAGAGGGTAAACATGGAAGGCAATACTATTTTTTCAGTTCAGAGTTGATGGGTTCGTGCCCCGAGCAACGTTTGGGGGACGAGGAAGCTGATATGGTAAGGTGAATTTATATATTTTTCAACTTCATCAAATTCCATTAAAATGTTATATATAAATTTATTTTCAAATTAGAAATTAAGTTCCTAATGACTGACTGTCGGACATTAATTAGCTCATTCATTTCATACGTAATGATGTGCCAATTTTTGTTTTAATATTTCTTTATATGATATTACATGTCTGGATTTGGTCATTTTCGGTGTATATCTTTTCAGCTTATATTTATAGTGATGGAGCGGACAGACATAATTCATACTGGTAGACTGTTCTTTGTGTGTGTGTGTGTGTGTGTGTGTGTGTGTGTGTGTGTGTGTGTGTGTGTGTGTGTGTGTGTGTGTGTGTGTGTGCGTGTGTGTGTGTGTGTGTGTGTGTGTGTGTGTGTGTGTGTGTGTGTGTGTGTGTGTGTGTGTGTGTGTGTGTGTGTGTGTGTGTGTGTGTGTGTGTGTGTGTGTGTGTGTGTGTATGTGTGTGTGTGTGTTCATGATCTCGCCTCGTGCCTCGTGTTCTTTTTGACTTCTATCCTTAGCTTTTCCCTTCCCCTGCCAGTGACAGCTCTTCACTGTATCAGATGAAGTTCAGGTCTGGAAAACGTCCTTTCTAACTGATTGTCAGGATGTATAAGTCTCTTTTTATTTTCTCATGTTCTTTCTCATGTTGGTTTCTTGTATATATGAAATGCCATTTTTATCATCCCCTTCAGCCTTACCTTTCTGTTGGTAATATTATTGTACTTTTCTTTTTCTTCTAACTATTTTATATTCATGTTGTTAAATGATCGTCCGGTTTGGTGATGACCCGAAATATGGAATAAGAGAACCGGGTGTAACTCAAACCTCTTAAACTATATTTCGATGTTAGTGAACATTTTACCGAAACCTGACGTAATGAGTAGCTAAGGCGAGGCAACAAGATGAAGAAAAAAATATAATGTACAGCCTTTAATAGTGACTTCCTTAAATGTTTCACTTTAATAGTTGACCTTTACTGCTTTAAAGGTGAAGTCTTGGTAGTGAAGGTTGACAATTTTTACACCACACTTAAACTTTAACACTCAAAGGATTAAGTGTCAGCGAGAGAGAGAGAGAGAGAGAGAGAGAGAGAGAGAGAGAGAGAGAGAGAGAGAGAGAGAGAGAGAGAGAGAGAGAGAGAGAGAGAGAGAGAGAGAGAGAGAGAGAGAGAGAGAGAGAGAGAGAGAGAGAGAGAGAGAGAGAGAGAGAGAGAGAGAGAGAGAGAGAGAGAGAGAGAGAGAGAGAGAGAGAGAGAGAGAGAGAGAGAGAGAGAGAGAGAGAGAGATCCTATACAATTTAAAGTTCGGAAGCGTCCACATTTTCTTTCGTTTATATTTCCAAAGGGACAATCATATGGTTTTTTAGATGTCTTTTTTATTTTTTTATTTCTTATTTTTCATTATTTTTTTTACATTAGTCCATCCTCTAAATCAAAATGGCCCAAAATAATCACGTATTATTTTGCTTATAGATTTTCTACTCCCAAAAACAAAACATTCCTGTATTATACTTTCCTTTGGTTCTCACTTACATTTCTTCCCCATTGATATAAAAACGTGTTCGCGTATCCCACAACCAACACCCATCTCTCTTCCTCTCCCAAGTGCCCATGAACAACAAAAAAAAAAAGATTCTGACATCCAGCTGGCGTACGCTCGCGAAGAATAACCAATGTGTTTTAATGCACTGCTGAAAACTTTAACCTTTTCCCTGGCCTGACACTCTGTCCTGGAGCTGAGGCGTGTCAGGTGGTAGGTGAAGAGAAGGGGAAAGTGTTTGTAAAAATACCAATTGTTTTTTAGGACATTATTATAGTTGGAGAGAGAGAGAGAGAGAGAGAGAGAGAGAGAGAGAGAGAGAGAGAGAGAGAGAGAGAGAGAGAGAGAGAGAGAGAGAGAGAGAGAGAGAGAGAGAGAGAGAGAGAGAGAGAGAGAGAGAGAGAGACATGGTAAACGGCCATGGAACACAAAAGGGAACAAAGGAACACAAAGGAATCGTAAACAGAAACCCAGAACAGTTATGGAGGAGAGATAGCAAGCAGACAACCGGCCACACACACGCACACACACACACACACACACACACACACACACACACACACACACACACACACACACACACACACACACACACACACACACACACATCACCAGAGAGAGAACATTTTGCAAGGCTACCGTAGTAACTAATGTGTTTATCTGCTGGTTGGAATATTTATAAAGCCGCATCAACTAACACGTTGTAACATACCCAGGCACTTAGCACGACTTGTATATAACCCAACCTTGGAAACATACTCTAGTCTGTGTCCTGTGAGTGTACCATTAGCTTAATATAGCCTCCAGGAGCCAGTGTCCCTTAGTATGTAGTCCTACCATCTAGCAGCCTCCAGCACCTTTACCCTTCTTCATATTCAGAGGGTCGAGTGGTATTGACATAATACTGTCAAACTAGGATGACAGAAGGCAAGAAGTAGAGTTGTTATTACTAAGAAAACTAGACGG
>JAXIVD010000534.1:52309-64809 GCA_036785275.1 Cancer borealis | reverse complement strand
TTTGTAGTGAGAGGGAGACGCGTTTACATTATATTCTAAATCAGTCCGAGAATTCATTACATCGACATTACTTCGTGGTGAACTTCAGTAGTTTTTCCTTGTATACGAAGCTTCTTAAATGCATCATCTTCATAAATTATTACATGGAAACCCCAAAACATTCCATTACCTCGACATTTTGTATATCTTCCTTAGTGTTCTTGTGGTACTTCATAACGAATCCACACACACATGCATGGGTTAGAATCTCAACCATAATAGTCTGTGCACAGTTTATTAGGGCAGCTATATATATAATGTCTAAAAAAATACAAAAAGCATGAAGAGAAAGTACGGAAGTAAGACAGGAAGAAAAAAAATAGAAGCAAATATAGAAGAAAACTCATTAAGCCTTGCTGAAGAAAGTGAGGACTGAGAACGCTCTTTTCATGATGCATTATGAGCAAGAAAATGCCACAGGGGTGAGAGAGAGAGAGAGAGAGAGAGAGAGAGAGAGAGAGAGAGAGAGAGAGAGAGAGAGAGAGAGAGAGAGAGAGAGAGAGAGAGAGAGAGAGAGAGAGAGAGAGAGAGAGAGAGAGAGGAGCAAATAGACAGGCAGACAGAGAAAGACCGAGAGACACTCATTAAAGATACGAATAATTGACGACTCTTTCCACTGCACATCTTCATTCCTTTCCTCCTACGTTGCCTCACAACACACACACACACACACACACACACACACACACACACACACACACACACACACACACACACACACACACACACACACACAGACACACACACACACACACACACACACACACACACACACACACACACACACACACACACACACTATCGATAAAATGAGGTGCTATTTCCAGGTTATCAGAGACACTTTTGAACGCCACGCCCCGAGTATCTTCAGGGATTATGCCGAGACTTCGCTCATCAAGGGTCATCACATCCAGTTAACGGTGGGAAGACTGGCAGGAGGAGGAGGAAGAGGAGGGAGGAGGAGGAGAAGGAGGAGGAGGAGGAGGAGGAGGAGAAGCAAGGAAGAGAGAGGAGGAAAGACACAAAGAGGACGAGGAGGCGAAGGAGAAAGTAAAATTTTAATTGAAGTTTGGGAAAAGGAGGAACTGAAGAAGAGGAAGAAAAAAGAGAAGGAAGAAGAAAATCACGTAGACAAGATGAACTAGAACGAGAAAATCAGATAAAAGAGGAGGAGAAGGAAGAGAGGAGGAGGATGGGAAGAATGGCAGTGAGAAGGAGAAAGTGAAATAGAATGTAAGCGAAAAAGAGAAGGTGCTGCAGTATGAAAAACAAGAATACGAGGAGGGTAAGACAGAGCATATTAAAATTGAAGAGCACGAGGGAAACAAATAGAATAAAAGGGCATTGAATAGTGGAAAGGAAATCAATAACATGAATACTTAATTCCATCTAGATAATGAGGTCGTTGGGAGCGAAAAAACACCGAGTAGAGAGAAAAAAAGAAGGAATCTCGAAAGAAAATAATGACTTTACACATCCATGAGACAGTGTGAGAAAACCATTCCACTGACTACAATGATTTTTACTCTGATTTTCACTGCCAGACTATCAAATCAACATGTCCCAGCATTGTATATTAGCACAATCACGCCTTCCACTCATTCTCCAAGCCCCATGACGCTGGCAAGGCAGTAAATGAATGTGGGCGTCAGCAGTAGTAGCAACACCCATCGTAGTGTCAGCAACAGAAGTATTCCCTCACCCAAACACCTGTTGTTCAGGATTCCTAACCAAATTAGAACTTGGTGATGCCTCTTGAATACTTGCCACACCAACCTGTTTTCTCCCTAGCTTTACCCCATGCTGAAGATTGTCTCCTTCTCTCCCTCTTTCTCCTCCCCCTCCTCCTCCTCCTCCTCCTCCTTCTGTGGGAAGCTCCTCTGAACCCAAAATTATGGCCCTTCTTGCGTCCTGGCTGCATGAGACCATTACTTCCTTAGCTTCTTGAAACGAGGGTGCACGGAGCTAATTTTGCCAACGGACCCGAACGACAACCAGTGAGATTGGAGACTAGTGGTGGATTCTTGGCCTCTTCTTCCTTTATTTTTTTCTGATCCTATTCCTTTTTTTCTTTTTCTTCTTTTTCTTCTAACACGTTCTTCTTATCTATTTTTCATTCACTACTACTACTACTACTAATACTACTACTTCTACTTCTACTACTACTACTACTACTACTTCTACTTCTACTACTACTACTACTACTACTACTACTACTACTACTACTACTACTACTACTATTACTACTATTACTACTACTACTACTATTACTACTATACTTTTCTTCTTTCCTTCCTTTCTTATTTTCTTCTCCCTCGTCCCTGTGTCAGTAGGGCTCCTCTGAATGCACGGAATTTAGCCTGTGAATAGAGCAGCAAATTAAACATTCCCGCAGACATTCTTCGCCCTCCCAACCCAGGTCACGACATTCCTCAGCTTAATAAACAGCTCTGTAGGGCCACCGCGAGAGTGACACCGGACACCTCCTCCTTTCTACCTCCTCCTCTTACACCTCCTCCTCCCTCTCCTCCTCCTCCTCCTCTTCCTCCTTCTCCTTCTGTTCTATTATAAAACGTAGCTTCTCTTGCGTAGGTGTTTTGTACTCTTGCCTTGTTAGTCTCTTTCCTTACCTCACTCCTTCTCCTTTCCTTCTTCTTCTCCTCTTATTCCTCCTTTTACTGTTCCTCCTGCTCCTCCTCTACTCGCTTTCAATTGGTATTCATTGAACCCTTCAGTTTGAACCAAAATATGTTTTCATTGCAGGGAGGATGAAAATAGAATGTCCTTTATTCTTCTCGTATTTTTTCTTCCTTTTGTTCGCAAGTTATGTATTGACTGATGGAGGGTGAAGGTAAACTCTTCAGACAAGTATAAGGGATAGAACACGTGCACTTTTTATTTTTATTTTAGAAAAAGTTCTATACTTTCGCTTGATGTTAAGTTTCCATGTAGTAGAAGGATAATTAATAAACTATTGAATCATCACATTTAAAAATAATTAAGCTAAAAAAAGAAGAGATGCACGTCAACGTATCTAAAATATTGTATTAAAATTCTTATGGTATAGTTTTTTTTTTTTATTACTCACTTTACTTTGGAACTAAACATACAACTAAATATAAATACACACAAAAATAATGTATTGCAATATATACGTAAGTCTTCCAATAGTATTCGTCCTTACGTGATATTTCTTTGGATGTATTTTATCGCAGCATAGTAGAGTAGTCTTTTTATATTCAGTGGTCGAGAAAGAATCTTGAGAATAAGTAGGTTTTCTCACTGACACAGTTACCCTTAACGACGCTTGCCGTGTTAAAGTTTGGACAATTTAGAAGTCTAAAAGTTTTAACACACACTTTGAGAATGCCAGCCTAGAGTCTTTCCTTCGATGTGTGTGTGTGTGTGTGTGTGTGTGTGTATGTGTGTGTGTGTGTGTGTGTGTGTGTGTGTGTGTGTGTGTGTGTGTGTGTGTGTGTGTGTGTGTGTGTGTGTGTGTGTGTGTGTGTGTGTCTTTTCTGGTCTTTGCCTTTGTCTTTCTGTCTTTATGTTTGGCTGTGTCTGTATTATGTATGTGTATTTATCTATATATGTATGCATGTGTGTATGTATGTATGAATTTTTTTTTCTCTCGCTCACACACACACACACATACACACACACACACACACACACACACACACACACACACACACACACACACACACACACACACACACACACACAGACACACACACACACACACACACACACACACACACACACACACACACACACACACACACACACACACACACACACACACACACACATGAAAAAGGCGAAAGCATGATCATTCGTTGCATTTCAAAAGACTTAGTGTGACATTTTATTATTACTATTATTTTGAGTCCGAAAATACAGATGAAATCCAACATAATATTTGCGAACAAAGCGACGTTGTTGTCATGTAACGATATATGTGTTGAGTGTAATTAATTGAGGCTTTTGATGTTACATTTTGGTTTTAATGATTGTTTAACCTAAATAAGTTGCATATTGTTAGGCGTCATTTCGGTGTTGTCATTTTCACCGTTTGTTTTGTATATTTTAATTTGAATATATACATGGTTTCTGCCATTGATCATTTGTATGCTGCGTTCTGTTCCTGTAGTATGGCTTTGTTATTCATGGTGGTTTGACAACGTGTATGTATGTGTTTGTGTGAGGCATCTGTGTGAAAATGGCATTGCGTTACATCGTGTGGTGTTTGAATCTCTTTAATTATATGTTTTTTGTTAATGGATTTCTATCAATAATGACAAATATGGGGCAAGATTCACACATGATGAAAAAAATTATATGTTTTCAATTCCAATATATCACGTATTGAAGATGGAATTTTTTTAATTCAAATCTGCTCAAAAAAAAAAATATATATATGAATCACTTTAGTTGGAAAAGCTTTTGTTATCTATTTTAACTAAGAATAAAATAACAACAACGAGGGAAAGAGAACGAAGGTCACCTGAGAGGGACGAAAAAAAGAAAAAACAGAAAAAGAAAAAGAAAAAAATGATAGAGGCATGTGTTGCTTTGGTTCAGTTCATATAAAATATACGTGTCTAGAAAACTCTCTCTCTCTCTCTCTCTCTCTCTCTCTCTCTCTCTCTCTCTCCTCTCTCTCTCTCTCTCTCTCTCTCTCTCTCTCTCTCTCTCTCTCTCTCTCTCTCTCTCTCTCTCTCTCTCTCTCTCTCTCTCTCTCTCTCTCTCTCTCTCTCTCTCTCTCTCTCTCTCTCTCTCTCTCTCTCTCTCTCCACGGATGAAAATAATTAAGTTCCTCTCCACAACAGCAGCTTAAATTTACTCTCAAGTATTACCTATTCACCTCCTGATTGTCACGCAGCTTTTTAATTAACTCCCGAGGAGAAGTAAACAGTGAAGGATTTTATTGCATTGTTAGAGAGGCGTTTTCATATGTGACGACAGTGTAATATTTATTTTACACTGACTTACATTCCTTTTATTGATGTGCAGCCGTAGAATTTCTGGTATAGCAAAGATTTGACGATGTGTTTGTATGTATCAGATTAGTATTAGTTGATGTGGTTTGTTATTCTCTCTCCTCGTCCCTCGTCTCCATATCTCTTAATTAATGCATAAATGTTACTTATGATGATACTAACCACTCCATCATTTTGTATAATACACGAATATGTTAAGTATTATGGACATTCATACACACAAATGGCCATGTATCTTATTTATGAACTATTAACTTTTTTGTTATGTATTTTTGTTTGTGGGATTTTGGACTCATGTTTTTTACTTATTTTTTTGTTTTATTTCAGCACATTTTTTTTTTTCTAAGAAGTTTCCTCCGCTAATTCATTCTCACTTTTTTTATACACACGATTTTTTGTCTAATAAATCCATTATTTCTAGCTGGAAACTAAATAATTCATCAATGATTCCTATTTTCACGTTCACAAACCATAATTTCACAAGAGGCGTTTTCTTTAATCGCTTTTACAGCTTTACGAACACATATAATTACCTTACACAACACTTCTCTCTGTCTTTCATACTTCATGCAAATACAAACTGTCTCTTAACTTCATTATCCATTTTTTCATCATTCCTAAGCATTTTTTATTTTTATTTTTGAGTGAAGAAAAAAAAATCATAGCACGTTAACATAAACTTTTCCGATTAACCCAATGTCGTGTCATATTCTCATCACTTTACCCAATATTCAGACCACCAATATTCACTAAATCCTTTAAAACCTATTTCACACGCAAGGACGCTACCAACACTACTTCGGTTGTTTCCACCAATGCCCCGTCTATAAAATCTCCATTGATCACCACCTAAATTCTCGTATCAAAATAAGCTCCCTAATCATCTTTAAGGAAGGTAAAAGGTAGAATGTTATCGGTAAATCAAACAGACAAGAACAATATTTAAACAGAAATACAGTAAATATGAGAAGGAATAATGGAAAACGATAATATGTTGTTTGTCCTTGTATCCCTCATTTCCTAAACTCCCCTGTCAAAACAAGGCACCTTCCTCACCTTTAAACCAATAACAGAACCACGCAAATAAGGCACAAACAGGTGAACCTTTGCATAAACAAGATGATCAAATAAGAAACATGAAAAAAACAAAACGCGAACTACTTACGTAATACTATTTTCCGCGCCAATAACATTTGCACAGTAACAGGACAACGTTTGAAAAATAGTGGAAAATATAACGATGAAATATAAGGAAAAATAAAGAAAAAACGATGGAAATACATATAGCAGAATGTAACGGAATGAGAACAGACAAACCAGTAAGAAAATAAACCCTGCATGGGAAGATGATAAGAAAATAAGTCGATTAAGGGGAGTGGAGATGAAAGTCCAGTGAGAAATACCTGAGGGATGTTGTGCAGAGAAGCTGAGTCCAAAGAAATGGTTCAATATTGTGTGTGTAATGGAATATTCATTTGTTAAATGGGTTAAGTGTTGCGTGTTGTGCAACCTGTGTGTCATGTATAGAGGGTGAAGGGAGGGATCAAAAGTCTTGCTGTTGTATCTATATGGTTTGAAGTGTGATGAAAGGGGTAAGGCTTTAAATATATTGTATTGTATTTTGAGATAGTAAGAGATTGATATAAATATATATATATATATATATATATATATATATATATATATATATATATATATATATATATATATATATAGATAGATAGATAGATAGATAGATAGATAGATAGATGGATAGATAGAGATATATAAATAAATTGATAGAGAAAAAAAGATAGATAGATAGAGATAGATAGACAGATAGAAAGAGAGAGAATGAGAGAGAAAGAAGATAAATTCTATAGTGATAATTTTCTTTCTTCGTGTTATCAAGTGCCCAGCTTAGTGTTATTTGATGATACTGATGATGATATACATGGTGATGGAAGTGATAATGTGATTGATGATGCTGAAATATGTAATGCAGGTGATTAATTAAGGTTTAAATAATGATTGAAGGAAATTATTTGACTTCAATAAGGAGCGTAAAAAAAAAAAAAAAAAAAAAAAAAAAAAAAAAAAAAAGGTTTGCACCAATTACCAAAGGATAGCAGAATTTGCAAACTGCGCACCTACCAATTTATCTTTTTGAGGAAGGATTATATCACGGTTTTATGTGTTTCGCTACATGAATTTATGTATTTCCACCACGCAAATTAATGTCGGCCGGAAAAAAAATATATTAGCGCTCGTTAGTTTTTTTTTTTTATGTGTGCTTGTTTTTTTTCCGGCTTGAAGTAATGGCGGCATGCAGGCTGTCTCTACACACATATTTATTTATAAAACAAAACAAAAAAAAGAATATTTAACGTGATGAGAGAAAGTTTTGATTATTTGCCTGTGAATGTGAGAGAGAGAGAGAGAGAGAGAGAGAGAGAGAGAGAGAGAGAGAGAGAGAGAGAGAGAGAGAGAGAGAGAGAGAGAGAGAGAGAAAGAGAGAGAGAGAATATATAGATTGAAGACATGAGAGGAGGGAAGAAAGGAGAGAGGAAAGTAAATATAACACAGGAGAAGTATGTGTGTGTGTGTGTGTGTGTGTGTGTGTGTGTGTGTGTGTGTGTGTGTGTGTGTGTGTGTGTGTGTGTATGTGTGTGTGTGTGTGTAAGTCTGTGTGTGTGTGTGTGTGTGTGTGTGTGTCTGTGTGTGTGTGTTCCCTTAACTATGCCTTCATAATAATAATGGTGGTGATGGTGGTGGTGATAGAATTATAGACAGAATGACAGGATAGTTATGGTTATGGTAGTTATGTTATGGTTGAGATAGCTTAGTGGTTGTGATGACGCAGTGGTGGTGAGAATGTTGGTGATGCTAATTGTGGTGATTGTGGTGGAGGCTGTAAGGGCAGAAATGTTAGGGATGTTTAGTGATGAGGTGACGTTTATAGCGGTGAAGAGAACTGTATGAGTGGAAATGGTATAAAGGTCAATGTGGTGATGAAAAAAAAAACTACAACATTTACAGTTTCCTTTTTTATTGGTAGGAAAAGTCAACGAAGCTGTCTTTTTTCTCTTATGAGTGAGACCTTCTGTCGGCGCCACTCGTGCTGCTGATATTAACTTTGGTAATTTGATAACAAGTTCATTACGCTAGGGAGTGACGGTAGGGACGCGAAACACGATGCTGCGGCTGCCTCTCTTGATCTGGACAATGTAAGGAGTAATACCACGCCAATATTTTGTATGTATTGTATAACCTCAGAAAAAATGTAGGATAAGGTCAATTTACGATTCTGCATGGGTTAAACGTCTACCAAATTATATACACAAAAAATGCAAATAATATTTAATGAAGTATACGTACATATGAAGGAGTGTTAATATACGCTGTTAAAAAGGATAAAAAAGAGATGTTAGAAATAGCAAAATGACTATGTAGTAAATGTGGCTGAACACGACACACATTGGAAAGGAACAAAAAACATTTCCCGAAAAAAAAACATCAAGGGTTCACAAGATACAAAAATATAGTGGCAGAGCTGATGCCGAATAAGAATATAAAAAGGAAATTGGAGCACAGGATGAAGAACACGACCTTCCCTCAAAAAAAATTAGTGCAAATACATGATCTCTTCCTCCCACACACACACACACACACACACACACACACACACACACACACACACACACACACACACACACACACAAACACACACGCACACACGCACACGTACATGCGCACAGAAGGATGAGCATTTCCCAAGAAATAATAAAAAAAAAGTCTCTATGGCTGACTCCAGATTACCAAAACATAAAAACACTTTAAGAAATAGCAAATGATTACTCAAACAGACATAACCAGCTACTGCACACTCCTTTAAGTGATGGTATAAAACAAATGACATTGTAAGGAACACTGCTTCTAAAACCATCGCAAACAATATAAAATAAAATAAATCAACTATAAACAAAAAAACCCCCACTAACTGAGATCAAAAGGAAAAAAAAGAAATAAAGAATAGAACGTAACTTTTTATTTTCTTTTGTCCTGTTGCAACTTCTCTATCCAAGACTCATGCCTGTGGGAACGAAGATGAAAGCAAAAAGACTCTTTGAAGGTAGTACCTCTGCCGCCAACCTTCTGACGGAACATACATATTTAACCATTTGTCGAAACCACCACAAGATTCCAGTTGTTTGTATATTAGTGCCATCTCTTGTTGTTATTATTATTATTATTATTATTATTATTATTATTATTATTATTATTATTATTATTATTATTATTATTATTGTTATCATTATCACTATTGTTTTTATTGGTTTTTATTATCATTATCATTATCATTATCATTTTCATTACACCAACCAGTGCTAATATGCCTCCCCTTAACACACACACACACACACACACACACACACACACACACACACACACACACACACACACACACACACACACACACACACACACACACACACACACACACACACACACACACACCACAAATCAACACACACACAGATAACACATGCACACAACGACAGCCGTGTTATTGTTGCCTCTAATGTTTATTCGCCGTAACGTGTATTGTCGACAAGGTGTGTTTACGTGACCGTGATTTCTGGCCCAGCGAGCCTTGCCTTTGATCTGCGAGAAGTAGTAGAAACCCAGGCGTGTGAGAGTGTTGTCAGGCGCACCACCTTCTTGAGGAGGTGAAGAAACAAGAGGAGGAAGTCACCTTGAGTCTGCCTGTCTGCTATTTTTTATCCTCCTCCTCTTCCTCCTCTTTCCTCCTTCCTTCTCCTTCCTTCTTGTTCTTCCTCCTTCCTCCTTATTTTTCCCCTCCTCCTTCTCCCCCTTCTCCTCCTCTTACTCTTTGACTTTCATTTCATATTTCTATCTCTCTCTTTGATATCTGTCGCTTGCCTTCTGAGACCGTCGTTTTTTCTTGCTTCCTACTCGTTCTTTTTTCCTCCTGTTTTCTGAATGGATTCTTGTTTTCTTTTATTTTCTGTTCCATTCATCCTGCTCTTCCTCCTCCTCCTCTTCCTTATTCTCATTCTGATCTGCCGTCACCATTGCACATCCTGAAGTCTTTGGGTCTCGTGTCCTGTATCTTCTTAATGGCTGCGGTGGTGATGGTGGTGGTGATGGTGGTGATGATAGTGGTGGTGGTGGTGTTGGTGGAAGGGAGAGTCAGTCACCTGGTTCGGTCACACACGATGAAGTTAATTGCACGTTTCTGGTGTATGTGTTGTCAGTGTTGTGTTGTGTTGCTACAGTTATGTTGTATTTCATGGCGGTAACTCAGTTTGTTTTTTAATTATTTAGTGTGTTTTCACTGTCTGTCTATTTGTCTTTGTGTTGTTGTTTTTTATAGATAGATAGAGATAGATAGATAAATAGATAGATAGATAGATAGATAAATAGATAAATAGATAAATAGATAGAGAGAAAAAAAGAGACACTAAACATACACACTTTTCCTCGATCAACATAATTCTAAGTATAAGCACAAACACAAATAACTCAAGTGTCTTACAGATGAGACATTATTGGTCACCCACTAGTTTATTTACATTAACTAGACAAATCACCTCCTCACACCCTGCCCCCCATCACCCACCACCCCCCGCTGATGCATGTCATTAGTCAACGTGATGAATAAGCCTTGTTTCCCCCTCCCACCCACCATCCCCCGGGAACCCCTCCATCTCTCTTCCACCTTCCCGACAAGTAGTAGGTGATAATGCGTACGATTAATGGTTACTTGGGGGCGGGGGTAAGGCTGAGGGTGTTGAGTTTCATAGTAACTCAATATATGTTCGATTTTTTCTAACTTAAAATATTAGATGATGAGCAATTTGAAAGGATAACTAGTAAATATATAATAATTCGCTTGATTCTATATATTTGTTAGCTTTTCATTATTCATGTATTTTTTTTATATATACTTATTTTTTTTACTGTATTTTTTTAATGCCTCTGAAATACGGTGCTTTTTCACCCTAAAACTCCACCCAACACCCTCATCTCCCCCCAAAAAGTATGGTGGAGAGGGACGCATTATTGTAAGGGTAGTGGAGGAGGAATCTTGCATACTACTACTACTACTATTACTACTACAACTACTACTACTACTACTACTACTACTACTACTACTACTACTACTACTACTACTACTACTACTACTACTACTACTACTACTACTACATGTACCTCATACCCAAAAATCCTTCATTTATATCCCTTTCAAATTCTAGTCATAGGTATATTGGAAGGATGGAAATGTTTCAGCAGATATGAATGGATTGCCTTTTTTTCCCCTCACTCTAAATGGAATATATGGAAAGGTATGACTATGGCTTCCTTATAAAACGTAATAGTGTATGCATGAAGGGAAACTTTTACGTGTGTATCCTTATGTGTTTGTTGATGTGTGGAATTGTTGAAATTGCAGTTTTATTAAAGTTACTCTATAGTTTGTGTATATTCGTTTAGGTGTGTATGTATGTGTGTGTGTGTGTGTGTGTGTGTGTGTGTGTGTGTGTGTGTGTGTGTGTGTGTGTGTGTGTGTGTGTGTGTGTGTGTGTGTGTGTGTGTGTGTGCGCGTGTGTGCGTGCGTGTGTGTGTGTGTGTGTGTGTGTGTGTGTGTGTGTGTGTGTGTGTGTGTGTGTGTGTGTGTGTGTGTCTAATTATTCAAGCTTAATTTTTCTCATCAACTATATGTATGTACCATTTTCCTAATTGAAATATTTTGAATTTCCTCTACCATAGAAGCACTATTATTACTGTATCTAAGGTAAGGTTTCAATAGCAAGAAATGAGAGGAATTACACCAAGGGTACAAAAAGTAACGGGAGAAGCCATAACCTGAAAAAACCAGGCATAATAAGCTTATGTAAGAGAGACAAAAAGGAAAGAAGAACACATTAAAATCAATAATAAAGGGGAATTTCAGCCTGACAGTTAATACAAAGCTGACAGGAGGAACGAATTGACAGCCTTGAGACGGGGAGAAAAGAAGAGAAGGAGACAGAATAAGATTGAATGACGAAATATATATCCTCTCGCGACAGGGAGAGAGAGGGTGAAATAATACCTTGGATAGCTGTGCACGAAGAATTGGAAAGACATTATTTTGGCATGTATTATAGGAAGGAAAGGAGGAATGCGTCATTAATCTGCACGGTATTCATCAATTTGCTGTCTCCTAAAGCTGTTTGAGGTGGAAAAGGGGAGCTGAATAGAGACACTTGCTTTAAAAATGGTTAGAATATTTAGTAGGATGTATGTACGTTGCTACGGAGGAAAAAAAATGTATTATAAAAGGTTTATAATATTATGGTACCTGGACGGAGGTGGGAGATACACACTGAGAGAGCGAGAGAAAGAGAGAGAGAGAGAGAGAGAGAGAGAGAGAGAGAGAGAGAGAGAGAGAGAGAGAGAGAGAGAGAGAGA
>JAXIVD010000534.1:47500-52109 GCA_036785275.1 Cancer borealis | reverse complement strand
ATAATAATAATAATGAGATGGTTACAAAAAAGATGATAATGTAACAACAAAACTTTACATGTCTTCTGATAGCGGGTGTGACTTGAATGTAACGGCAGACGTGTTTTGTTGCCTGTTTGATTGTTTTTGATGTGCTGTGTTGCACTGTGTTTTGGGTTGTGTTTCTTTTGTGTGTGCGCGCGCGTGTGTGTGTGTGTGTGTTGTGTGTGTGTGTGTGTGTGTGTGTGTGTGTGTGTGTGTGTGTGTGTGTGTGTGTGTCTGTATATATATATATATATATATATATATATATATATATATATATATATATATATATATATATGTATATGTATATATATATATATATATATATATATATATATATATATATATATATATATACTATATATATATATGTATATATATATATATATATATATATATATATATATATATATATATATATATATATACATATATATATATATATATATATATATATATATATTATATATATATATATATATATTTATTTATTTATATATATTTTCATATATATATAATATATATATATATATATATATATATATATATATATATATATATATATATATGTATATATATATATATATATATATATATATATATATATATATATACATATATATATATATATCTGTGTGTGTGTGTGTGTGTGTGTGTGTGTGTGTGTGTGTGTGTGTGTGTGTGTGTGTGTGTGTGTGTGTGTGTGTGTGTGTGTGTGTGTGTGTGAAGACACAGCTGAACCCAATGAGGAGGCCCGTCTGGCCTTGCAAACGTGAGGGTTCAGTACACCATCAAACACCCGAGTTGAAGCTAATACTGGGTGAGGCCCTGCACGACACGCGCTGAGAGAGACCCTTGTGACAAGCTTTTTTATGACGAAAATTTACTACACATAAGGTCTTGATGGCAGTGCCTCCCCGGGATTGGGTGGTGGCAGAAAGTGCTCCGCCTTTCACACTTCCTACTAGTTGTTTAAAAGTGGAAGAAACTCACCTGGGTAGTGGAGAGACGAGGCGTGTGTCCCTGAGTGACTACAGCAGCAACTGTCACCAAATAGTTGGTGGGGGCCATCCTCACGGTCGAGGACAGCGGCGGTCACCACCACACCTTGTTGCTGTTGTTGCATGGTGAACATACGGTCCATAGGCTGGCCGTCAGCACTTGTCACATTCACTACATAATAAGCGATGTCTGTGCTAGGGGTGGAGCCCAGACGGGCAGTGACTGTGGCCACGGAGGTGCCTATATCTGAGCTCTCTTGAACTGAGCCTGAGTACGAGTTCTGGGTGAACTTGGGTCCTTCTTGCGACGAGGCGCTCAAGATGGTAAGGTAAGCATCCGAGGATTTTCGTTGAGACTGCACCGCCTCGTCAGTAGCTCGCAAAGTGACGGAGTACATGATGCTGGGGTCACTGAGCTCCTTCACCACTGATAGTACACCAGTGATACGGTCCAGGCGGAAGATGTCCTTGTTCCCTGACACCATGGAGTACGTTACCAAGCCATTGGTATTGGCATCAAGGTCCCGTGCTAACACCCGCATGATTTCAGATCCAGGTGGCGATCCTTCATACAACACACCTGCATTCATGGACACGAATCGTGGGGCGTTGTCGTTGATGTCCTGTACTATCACTGTCACGAGTTTCTCAGCAGACCGTCGGGCAGACTTTGGCTCTGCCTGATCAGTGGCAACCACAGTGAGGCGGAAGGTGTCTGAAAACTCTCGATCAATATTCTTCAAGGTGGAAACATTACCAGTATTTTCGTCGATTGCAAAGTGCATGCCAGGTGGCTCTTGGCTTTTGATAGTATACTTTATTTGTCCATTATCACCAGAGTCAGGATCCTCTGCCGTCACAGTAACGATCGGGGTGTTAGGTAAGATGCCCTCTACTATTCGCCGCCAAATGGCTGTGTTGGGGAAGGCTGGAGGGTTGTCGTTGTAGTCGAGGACGTGCACCACGAAGGATATGGTGGAAGTGAGGCGTGGTGAGCCACCGTCTGCAGCAGTAATGTTAAGGCGGTACAAACTTTGCTTCTCAAAGTCCAGTAGTCGCTCCAGGTAAAGTGTGCCCGTCTTGGTGTCGATTCGGAAAGCCTCTTGCATGTTGCCGCCGCCGATCATGAACGACACTTCCTTGTTGACGCCCAGGTCTGCATCAGACGCTTGAAACTGAACCAATACCGTGTTGTAAGGCGTGGTCTCTACGATAGATATTTCTGATTCGCTTTGAGTAAATTCCGGGGCATTGTCGTTCTCATCCAGCACGTCCACGGTGAGAGTGGCTGTGGCAGTGAGGCCTGGGTGGCTGCCCAAGTCTGCAGCCGCCACAGTCAACAGATAACGAGGAGTCGACTCTCTGTCCAGTGGTCGTGCAAGGGTCACCTGACCAGTCGTCTCGTCCACTTTGAAGCGTCCCTCCTCATTACCGTCTACAATAGTGTACACCACGTCCCCGTTGAGGCCTTCGTCAGCATCCGTGGCGGAGATGCGTATCACTTGAGTGTTGAGGAGAGCCCCCTCAGGCACCTGTGCTCTGTATGGCTTCCGCAGGAACTTCGGAGGGTTGTCGTTGACGTCCGTGATATAGATGTTGACCTTGGCCTTGTCCCTGAGGCGCGTGATGCCATTGTCCAGGACCACAGCCTCCATAGTGATGTAGTCCACCCCCAAGCTCTGCACCAACTCCTCACGGTCAAAATAGTGCAACGTTTTTAGAAAGCCACTTTTCGGGTCAACCACAAAGTCATTTTGATTTGTAGCGATGGAATAAGTTAGTTCAGCATTCCTGCCTTTATCCCTGTCGACAGCCGTCAGCTTCCCGACGTAAGTATCAGGAGGTTCGTTTTCATCCAGATAGAAAGTGAAAGTAGAGTTTGTGAACACAGGCGCGTTGTCGTTCTCATCGATGACGTGGATGACAACTGAGACTGTGGAGGATCGGGGAGGAGTGCCGTGGTCACGAGCCACGATGGTCAAGGCAAAATAATCCTGTGCCTCGCGATCCAGGGCGCTTCTTACGTACAGGTACCCGTCGGGGAAAATTCCAAACTTGCGTTCAGCATTTCCCTCAGTTATGTCGTAGGAGACAAACCCATTCATCCCGTCATCTTCGTCAGAGGCAGTTAGGGCGAAGAATCTATCATTGACTGGTGTGGATTCTAGTAAAGACGTTTCGTAAGAGCCATGCTCAAAGATGGGAGTGTGGTCGTTGACATCTTCAACGGTGATGGTAACAATCTGACGTGATGACAGCGGGGGTGTTCCAGCGTCAGTAGCCGCCACCTCCAGCCGAAAGATTCTGGACTTGCTGGACTTAACTGGCTTATTGAGATAAATCATGCCACTAGTTCTTGAAATAGTGAAATAGTCGTCAGGATTGTTGGAGAGATTATAAGATATTTTGCTGTTTTCACCATGGTCGTTATCGTAAGCGCGGGCAAGATACACTTGATGGCCCACGGGCCAGTTCTCAGCCACAGTGGTATGGGCTCTCGTGATAGGAAACTTAGGAGGGTTGTCATTGACATCCTCTATTGTGATGTTGACCCATGTCCGCCCGTAGGCCGAGGTGCTGGTGGCCACTGCTCGCAGGCTGTAGTAGGCAGACTGTTCACGGTCGATTCGGCGCGCTGTACTGATGGCGCCCGTTCTTTCATCGATGGTGAATACCTTATCTGGGTCTCCAGCGACTATAGTGTAGCTCACATCGCCTGCAGAGGCTGAGTTTAGCACGTTTACTACACCCACTTGTCGTCCCACCGAAGGCTCCTTCTTGGCTACGTCCTCTGGAAGTGAGAACACGTAGCCGTCACTTTGCTCAAACTCCAGGAGCTGAATTTGGTTACTCTCCACTACAATATCCACAGTTGCATCCTCCACCGCCTTCCTGTCGCCAGCATCCCTAGCAGCCACTGTAAGGCGGTACTGGGCCTTTCTAATGTGGCTCAGGCGTCCACTAAGACTCAACACACCGGTGTCTGGGTCAATTTCAAAGGTGTTGTCATTCTCCTCGTCTGCAATGAGTTCATAAGTACTGACAGCATTTTCACCAATATCTCGATCATTCGCCGAGACCTGAACGACGGAGGACCCGAGAGGAAGGTCTTCAGGCACTACCACAAAATATTTCTGAGGGTAAAACTCTGGACTGTTGTCGTTGACATCCTGTACTTGCAACACTACAGTGGCTGTGGAGGACAGAGGTGGTATTCCTTGGTCTTTTGCTACCACCTTTATCTCGTACTCTGGCATTGCCTCTCTGTCTAATTTCGTCTTGGTGGTGAGGCGACCAGAGGAAACATCCAAAGCAAAAATTCCAGGGTAGTTGTGTTCCACCTCTTGGTCAAACATGTAAGTGACACTGCCGTTGGTTCCCTGATCATGATCAACAGCCAGCACCAAGGTGACCAGAGTGTCTGGGGAAGTGTTCTCAGATAGGCTTACATTGATTATCTCCCGAGCGAAGGTCGGCCTCTCGTCATTTTCGTCTAATATTGAAATTTTGAGGTGCGTGTAAGCCCATTTTGGGTTGGGGCCGCCATCCCTGGCGGAAATTTTAAGATCGATGGAGTCCTTGAC
>JAXIVD010000534.1:0-32500 GCA_036785275.1 Cancer borealis | reverse complement strand
TCTAGTGTTCTAATATAGCTATATACATCAATATTGACAACATTTTGTGAGAGGGGTAGCACGCCTAATGTGGCATGTTAAATTAGGTAAGTTTGGGAACCACTGCAAATAGTTGACAACGTGCACCGGTAGGAGCCATTGGGCTTTGAGGGATGATGTGCAGTGAAAAATCCTTAGCCTGAGCCGAGGCTTCAGCAGAATTCGAACTCACGCCTTGTCGGGTGACAGGCGAAGCAGTTACCACTGAATCATGGATCCTGATATGTTGTGTGTGTGTGTGTGTGTGTGTGTGTGTGTGTGTGTGTGTGTGTGTGTGTGTGTGTGTGTGTGTGTGTGTGTGTGTAATCAAGATATATTTTGCGATAAGATATCCAGTAACAATTGAAGTGGCTGTAACACATCTTTACAGCCCGAAACAATCATTGCTGGCATGTGGTTATCTCCACTGAGGACGATGGACACGGTTATGTTATTTGCTAAGTGACGGGAAATCTGTGACTGTGATGGTTTAGAATTGATGGACTTTCACTATAAAATGGCTTCGCATTGTTGTCACATAACTAACAACTTCAGTGTTTATGAAAGGAAAAAGCTTGTTAAGTGCAGCTCTGAAAATCCATGCCAGTGAGAGTACAGTATAGTTAATATCGAAAGTAGTTTATTGATAGATAACTTCACTATGGTGTCACATTATGTGAAAAAATCTGACACAAAAATAAAACGGAAAAGTTCTGTTAATGCACATACAGTGACGTCTTCGATACGTCGACACATAATTAATAGTAAGTTTCCAAAGTTACACACGTTCCAGCCCCGCCATGTTATTGTATTGTTTGGTTCAGACTTTCCAACGGCACTGCCTTTAATTTGTTTCTAATTTAGTCTAACATAATCAAACTAAATATGACTTTACCTTACCTAACTTAACCAAATTTAACCAAACAGTAAGAGCCCCGTCCCCCATCGATCCCAGTCACTTACTGGACATAGTTAATATTTCACGAACAAGTGATTTCCGACGAAAAAACAATGCAACAGTGTCTTATGTATGCAAAATGTATATCATATAACACATAAGGATCTTTTGCAGTGAGCGAGCCGGGTGAAATACTGGTATAATAACTAATTAATCACATACATTAATTTTTTTTTCTATATTAACTAACCGTTGGCGCCAGTACGCTTATTGAGGCACAGGTGGTGCAGTGGTCAGCGTTCGGGCATGAGAGTCCCGGTTCGAATCCCCGATATCCGTTACTACTTTTCAATATTTGATATTACCGGCGAGTGATCAAAGACTATCCAAATTGCTGCCATACTGCCCTCAGACGGTACTTACAACGTTAATATGCATCTGAGGCTGTAGCAGTAATAAGTCTCATACATTCTCAACATATTTAAGAGAGAACTTAATCATTCGAGGCGTCACTATAAAAAATCTAAAACCTACACCAAATAACAGGCGAGGCAAGTCATCTGCGCCTCTATATGCCTAGTGGTGCCAACGGTTAATGATATAGAAAGAAAAAAAATGGACTTGTCTCGCCTGTTATTTGGCGTAAGTTTTCAGATTTCTTTTTTATAGTGACGCCTCAAATAATTACATTCTCTCTTGAATATGTTGAGAACGTACGAGGCTAACTGCTACTACAGCCTCAGATGCATATAACATTGTAAGTCCTGTCTGAGGACAGTATGACAGCAATTTGGGTAGTCTTTAGCCACTCGGCGGTGATATCAAAGAATGAAAAGTGGTCAGCGAATAACGGGGATTCGAATCCAGGACCCTAGGCTCGCCTACCCGAGCGCTAGACCACTGTACTGGTGTCATTAACTATGGGATATCACAACAACGTAACTCACGATTGGCAGCATTTCTCCAGGAAAATTCAGACATGTTCCTTAGGGCGTGTTGGTTTGGTAATAAGGGCGTCACAGTGCTATGAAGGTGAAGGTGTCACATCCCCATGCTGGCGAGACACAAAATGTAAACAGTAAACACCCCAACACGTGGCCGGGAAAATAAAGTAATGTTGTAATGCATCAGTCAAATCACTAATCTACGACGTACTGTAGAGAACACTGTGCTCTAGGTTGCAACTTAAATCCTGCACAATGTATAATTATAGATCACTGAAAAACTTACATCACCTACACCAAGGGATCTTTTACAGATAAGATCCTTGCCTATACACCCTTCGTAGGACGGAACGGACTGGGTCTGGATGTAGTGTTGTTTTAATCTCGCAGTATAGATAACTTGTTTTACAACACTAAATTCATACATCATCACAAATATACAATAAAGAAATCATATATCAATACTTTATAATTATGTATAATCTTTTTTGTCTCCAAATGACTTTACATTTAATTAATTAAGACATTACCTTTTCCTACTAGGCTAGCTAACTTTGCAACAAATTATAGCCTATTTTTCGTTATCATATAGTGATGATAAGTGATTGGGTTTCTTTTTTCAAATTTGAAGACTTCCTTGAAAGGGTTTCACAAATAGCTTCATACAAGTTACAAACAAACGAAAGAAAAAAATGAGGAAAATTGAGAACGACGTGCATGGGAGCCTAGCCTCCAACAAGATGACAAACTATCACATAGGTACGGTACCTATCAGTTCGACCAATTGTAGTAGATTATTATGATTAAATTGATAATGTTTTCTGCTCCAGGGATTGATTCTAGCTGCCCCTTGCCTTTGCAGCCTGTTTAAGATCACTTTCTCAATGATTGAACAAATATATCGTTACATTTACTTTTAACTTTAACTGCCCAAAGACTGCAAAGACCAGTGCTTATTACATTCAGATTATCAATGCTCACGTTTCCTCCACTGGTCATTATCTAATAAGCATATTGATATAGTCTACTGGTATAAATACGAGTTGAAAAACCAAGCCATGTGCAGATTAGCTGTGTTCAGCTCAATTCCCTAATGTTATAATAAATAAGTTTGTGCTTGTAGCAAGTTATCCACATGACATGTACGATTTCATGGCATCATACAATAGTCAACTCTTCTGGAAGTACTACATAATTATTCTCACCACAAGTAGTGGTTGGCTTTCTCAGCTCATTGCCTGTGAGTGGTTAGCCCAGTCTTCCAAGTGGCTACAGGTGCGTCAGTTTATGGAGTTTAATAGTTTATTCAAGTTATCAACATTAAGGGAAGACAGCATTTTTCCCAATACAGAACGGGTGCGTGTTATACATCATTAAAGCAAATACAGGTGTCCGTGTACTGTGAGGATCATCATAGAGCTGTATCTTCCTGGGTGTGTGGTGGAAGGAGAGGTGAGTCGCAGCAAGCAAGGATCCTTGGCAGCAAGGCAGTGTGTGTGGTGTGACTGGTGTCGTTACGGGCGAGTTCAGTGTGGAGTCGTCTGCTTCAAACGTTGTCTTATGTAGTCAAGAAGGTAAACAAACCCATGTGTTACATGTTTGGATGCAGTGTTTTGATGCAGTGAACATGTTTGGAATAATACAGTATATGTAGAAAGAAAGGTACTTGCTCATGAAATAAAAGAAGAGAAGTAATGTAATGAAAAGAGCAGGAAGAGACATAAAATACCAACTGTCTTGAGATGATAATAGACCAAGTAGGTAAACGTCAAACGTAGCTAGCTGGAAAAATATTTATTGTTTTCCACGTTTTTCTTGCATTGAACTGCCAGCTACATCACATACGTTATGTGGAAAAACTTAAAGGTGGAAGGCAGTTTGCTACGAAAAGGGGTCGATCTAGCTTAGGTCAAGAGGCTTACGTTGGACTGAAGGGCTAGCATCTCGGCCGCTGACAAGCCGTCAGTCTGAATTGTGCTGCTGTGTGAGGTAAGCACAGTCACTCCTACTTCGCTGCAAATTGGTAATTATTTGTGGTAAATTTCCAGTTTTATCCAACCAACGATTTTCTGGTGCACCTTATGTTTCTCTAACCTAACCTAACTTAAGCACTACATGTATTACCAGAAAAACAGAAGGCGCATCAGAAAATCGTTGGTTGAATGAAACTAGAAATTGTCCTTATTTGTTTCTCTTTCTCAAACTACGGTGTGGGGTAGTCTAAGGCTTACAAGGTACACAAATGCAGTTTCTCCTTGTACCTGTGTTCTTGTGATTTTAGACATGTTTATATAAATAGATATTATTATGTTAGTGCATTTTTACAACCCACTCATTCTTACCTATGCTATCATATAGATCTCTTCATTCTGAGTAATTAAAATCCCATTCATTTCAATCAGAATTTTTGTTAATGTCATTATTGATTTTGGTGTAGTGGCTAGTACGCTCTTTTTGCTCTTCTCATAACTGAGAAGCCCTGGGATCGAATCCCAGCAGATGGAGACAATTTAGAGTTGTCTCCTTTCACACTAGTTATAGCTCCAGCTCACATAGAAAATAGTTACAGGATGTAAGCCTAGGAGTTGTGAACTTGCATTCTCAGCTGGAGTGGAAGGTTGGGAATCCTGCCCTCATGTATTTTTTTATTTAAAAAAAATTAATGCATAGGGCACCAGTGTTGGTGCATAACACGCATATCACTCACACTACTACACACACACACACACACACACACACACACACACACACACACACACACACACACACACACACACACACACACACGAGATGTGGGAAATTAAGTAAAGTAAAAATAAGATAGAAGAAATGATGAAGGAATTGAATGAAAACAAAGCTATAGGACCAGATGGAATATCAGGATACATATTGAAGGAGTGTAGACAAGAAATGGCTGAACCAATTCATTATATAATTGAGTGTTCTATTAAAACAGAAAAAGTCGCTAAAGAATGGAAAAAAAGCTGATATAATGCCTATTTACAAGAATGGAAACAAAGAAGAACCACTTAATCATAGACCAGTGTCATTGACCAGCATAATGTGCAAGATATGTGAGAAGGTCATCAAGAAACAATGGACTGATTACTTAGAAAGAGAAGGAATAATATCAGATAGACAATTTGGATTCAGAACAGGAAGATCGTGTGTCACCAACTTATTAAGTTTTTATTCAAGAGTAATAGATATAACACAAGAAAGAGATGGATCGGCAGATTGCATATATTTAGACTTAAAAAAGTCACTTGATAAGGTTCCACACAGGCGATTACTATGGAAATTGGAACACATTGGAGGATTGAAAGGAACATTAAACAACTGGATGGAAGACTACCTGAAAGGAAGGGAAATGAGAACAGTAGTAAAGGATGAAAAATCTAAATGGAGAGAAGTGAAAAGTGGAGTACCACAGAGATCAGTATTGGCACCAGTAATGTTTTTAATATATGTAAATGACAGATGATGCAAAATTACTAAGAAAGATAGGAAACCACAAGGATTGTGAGGAGCTACGGAATGACTTAAACAAGATATATGAATGGAGCAAGATATGGGAAATGGAATTTAATGCAAAAAAATGCCATGTATTGGAAATGGGAAAAAGTGTAATGAGATCCTCATGGACGTATAAGTTAGGGGAAAATATTATATCAATAGCAAAAGAAGAAAGATTTGGGAGTGGTAATACAGGATAACTTATTACCAAAGAAATATATAATTAGAATATTTGGTGACACTTTCATGATGCTAAGGAATATACGAATGGCTTTTCATTTCCTAGATAAAGATATGATGAGAAAAATTATAACTACAATGATCAGACCAAAACTGGAATATGCTGAAGTAATATGGTCCCCACACAAGAAAAAGCATGTGTTGAAATTAGAAAGAATACAGAGAATTGCAACTAAGATGGTGCCAGAATTGGAAGACCTACCATATGAGGAAAGATTAAAAGAAATGCACCTAACAACACTGAAAGAAAGAAGAGAAAGAAGTGACTTAATCACAATATATAAATTGATGAACAACCTGGAGGAAACAGATAGAAAAGACCTAATATCAAGAAGAAAAGGAGAGGCTAAAAATTTGAGGGGACACAAACAAATATTGCATAAAGAAATTTGTTTGAAAGATACAAAAAAGTATAGTTTTCCCCAAAGAAGTATAGATACTTGGAATGGACTGAAAGAAGAGGTGATAATGGCAAAGAATGTACATCAACTGAAGGAAAAACTAGACAAATATAGATACGGAGACAGAACCACACGAGTGTAGCTCAGGCCTTGTATACTACAACTAGGTAAATACACACACACACACACACACACACACACACACACACACACACACACACACACACACACACACACACACACAGGAGGATAGGATTTTCAGCCTTCCACTCCTGTCGGGATTGCAAGGTCACAAACCCTCAGTTTACTCCCATACCTATTTTACTGCTAAGTGAGCAGGGGTTACAGCGTTTAAGAAGACAAATCCATTTTGTCTTCATCCACCTGGGATACGAACCCAGAACATCTCGGTTGTGAGCCGAGCTTGCTAACCATTACACCATCAAGCTGCATGTTTGTGTGTTTCCATGTATGTATGTGTGTGTCTGCAAATTGGTTGCTTCCTGTAAGATGCGAGAAATGCAATAGTCTGCACTACATCCTCAGTGTTAAAACATACGAGGTATAAAGAAAAAAATTAAAAATCATGTTTTAGAAGAGGGCAATGACAAGACAAGATGATAGTTTGTACATATGCGCATTTTTTCCATTAAATCACGGGTACTGGTCCTTTTGTCTCACCACAAAAAAAATTGAACAATGAGTAACTAAGAGGCCCAGAGTATTGCCTGATTTAGAAGTTAAGAATTAGAGTATGGACAATGACTGAGATGTGTGAGGGTGTGGGACCCCTTCATAGGATGTCATTACAAAATATGAAGATTTTGGTGGTAATAAATCTTAGACATTTCTTAGTGAACATGGTGTCCTGTAGAACGAGGTATTCTGCATTTACTATGGGATGTCCTGGTATATATATATATATATATATATATATATATATATATATATATATATATATATATATATATATATATATATATATATATATATATATATATATATATATATATATATATATATATATATATATATATTCTATTATAAAGTTTTATGATGGAGTCACATTAAGGAATGCACATAAGAAAAATAACATCATAGACACATTTTATGAGTCCTGGAAGGTATAACTTCTATGCCTTTCATAGATAAACTTTATGATAATTATTAGTCTTGTATCTAAAATTAGTCTCTTGTAGAATACAGAATCACAGATGAAACCAAGAAAAATAACAGAAATAAGTAAGGAGGAGAGGGAAGAAGATGAGGAAGAAGAAGAGGAATATGTTAAAGAAGAATCCACAGAGGAGCAGACATCTGATGAAATAAGCTCTGAAAATTCAGACAAAGAAGAAGCTGATGCGATTAGAGAAGATAAAGAGATAAAAAATGCTAACGCTGATGGTGTGGAAGGGGCAAATGTGTCTGGAGGAGATAAGCCAAGAAGTATTATGGAGACTTTCAATGATTACCTAGAGAGCATATTTTCTACAGAGGAGGAACAAGATGAAGAGGTTAGTCTCTTAAACCATGCATTCATGCATCGTGTTTGATCGTGTTTAAAAGTAAGTGGAAATTTTCACTTACTTTTATTTAACCACTGGTCTCTTAAGAGACTAGTGGTTAAATAAAAGTAGTTAAATCTAAGCAGCTTCAAGTTACTCTGTTCAAAGACAGAAAAAATAAAGAAATCTTAGAATACAATAGTGAAATAAGTAGAAAAAATTTAATTTATGTATTTATCAATATATCTGGCTTATAACCTCCTTAAAAGGAGGGTAGCCTAGACAATGGGATTAAGGGTTCATGGAGACATTACTTTCCCCTCCCCATCTGTATCATGGTTTTTTCTAGGAGAGAATACAGACGAGGAGCTTCCCAGACCCCTCGCTCTACCCTTTTTTTGTTGTCTTTGATGATCCACAATTGATACAGTGGTAGTATTCTTGCAGACCCTACCACAGGGCTATGATAATAATATGAAAAAAGACAGAAGCAGCTTGAAAACTTTATAATTAAAAATAATGATAATAAATGAAAGATAGAGGCAGCTTGAAAGCTTTCCTTTGATAAATCAAAAGTTCTGATTGTTGAAACAGAAACCATAGATTTTTTCACTTCACATCTAACATGTGGAAGATGAAAACATGATGAAAGTATGACACAAACCTATGAAATTTTATCGCAATAATGGTGAATTATTTGTAATTGTGAAAAAAAGTGATAGCATGATTTTTTTCTTTTACTCGTTTTTTTACTCGTGTAACTTGCTTTAATCACACTATCTGAACACTGAAATTCACTTGAGATTCAATTATATCCAAATATTATGAATAGGCCTTATGTTGTTTAAAATGATTTGTTCAGTGTTATGTTCATGCATTCACATTATGTGAATGCAATTGAAGGTTCTAGTAGGAGAAGAAGGCCACTTGTAAGATGAAATGATAGGGTAAAGGAGTACATGCATGAAAAAGATGCTCCTAGAGAGGGAGGCTTCAAGAAGAATAGAATAGGAACTGTTCAGGCCAGCACAACAAGCTGCTTGATCCTTCATCAGGTTGAGGAGGAACTGACAGCCATGTACCGTCTGTTGTGGAGGATCCTGAGTGCTACTGTGGGTATCATTGCTATAGTGGTCACCCTCACCAAGTATCCGCAGTACCTCAACACCCTCCATGAAAATAAACTCTGGTTTTCTAACATAAAGGTGAGTTTATCATTGATGCTACTTGTATTGTTTTTAGGAAAAAATGAATACATTTTCAAAGGTAGATTCACCTATACTAAGTCACACCTTTGAAATTAAAGAATGACTAATCATATTGTGAGCATAAGAGATCTGATAGAAAGCTTAAAATCAGCAAGGAAAATAGACAATAAGAGAGAGAGAGAGATAGAGAGAGAGAGAGAGAGAGAGAGAGAGAGAGAGAGAGAGAGAGAGAGAGAGAGAGAGAGAGAGAGAGAGAGAGAGAGAGAGAGAGAGAGAGAGAGAGAGAGCTAAACAGTTCCCAAGACATTAATTTAGAATGAGGGTCATTGGCTTAGAATCTAACATATAACATATGAGAGATAAGAAAGATGGGAAGGAGAGTAAAGGGACTGCATATGTATAACGATGAAGTATATGGGCTGGAATGAATAGAAGATTCCCTGTTACTGTTCCTATTAGAGATTTACGAAGAATAGGTAAATACAAACACAAGCAGAGATTCAAATTTTATAGAAAAATCATAAGCTTTTCAAGATAACCACTGCAATAGGATTATTAAGAACTGTTCTGCTACTGTTCTCTACTGAAGTGTTACTGACCTATTTCAGGAAATTGAACGAGAAATATCTTTCCGCACAGAACAAGGTTTATATTACTCTTACTACAAGCAGCTGATTGAGGCTCCAACTTGGAAAGAGGTTAGTCATCAAAGTTATGAGGTGCTTTGGTACATTTTTCCTGCAACTATAGGAGACAGCTTTGAAGCTAATTTCAACATTATAAGTCTAAAAAGATGTTTCATTTTGATTCTTGTGTATTTTTTCTCTTATAATGTATACTTGTATTGTTTATCATGCATACATTTTAATAATGCATTTATTTGTACTGATAGTGTAGTTCTTCTACATACACTAAAACCTTTATAATTCGACCTAATCATGGGGGGACAAGTCTGGTGTGAAAGATTTAGGCACGGCATGGGAGAGGTAGGACTCACACTAGTAATCCCTGGACAATTTGAATTTCATTTCAAATTAAGGAAATTTGTTGAAAATTTTGAACTCAGTCTGAAACATGTCAAATCATCCAAAATTTGAATTACAGTAAAACCAATTGGGGCTGGGTGTCTGATGTTATATCCGATAATTTGTTATATCCGAAGTTCGGTAAAAATACCGAACGAGTTCGCTATATACTGGGTTTTGTTCATTAAGAAGTGTTCATACAGGAGTCCTCGAAGCAATTTCTCAGTAAGTAGTACTGTAGGCACGTAGTAGGTAGCAAGTGGCGAAAGGACGAGCATGACCAAGCCTTCACAGTGAGAGCTAACTGTGGACTGAGTGGCATGCACGTCGGCGTGTTCATGTTCAAACAAAGTGGAGAGTTCAGCCAGCTCATCCCACGCCTCGGATATAATGAACTTTGGTTCGTTACATCCGACTCGGTTCGGCCAGGAAATGACGTTCATTATATCCGAAATTTGCTATAAGCGGGTTCATTATATCGAGGTTTTACTGTATGTGGGTTTGAATTATCAATGTTTTAGTGTATATGGTATTTTCTCTTATGTTGCACCACACATTTGTCTGTTTGACCTCTCCTGCTGGAGAAAATATATGCTTTAGATGAAAATATTGTACAATTTATAAACTTATAATAGTCTCTAGCACATCATAGAAGTTAGGAAAAGACCAGTTATTAGACATCTTCACCCAAATTTGACAAAACTATGATGCCCTTTTTTAATTGATTTTTCTCAATAAGATCATGGCCTAATTTTAACATATATAATTTGTTACAACTCAATCTAGACAAATGAAAAAGCCAAATTTAATTGCACATTCATGTTTTACACCATCTATGTATTCTGATATTTTCACTCACTACCCCATTAATTTTTTGCAGAAAAGGTGCAAAAGAGTCATAATTCATTAATAATCATCGGTTATCTTTCTTAGGGTTATCACCAACTACTTCAAGATAATGCTACAGAGCATGGCCGCACAATTAATATTGTGCACCGTTTCAATATTTTACCAGAAATGATCATCAGTATTGTCTACAGGTTAGTTAAAACAATAAATTACACATTAATAAGTATGTACATGCATAGCCTTATATTTTCATGAATCTGTGGTTGATAATCTTTGATAACATTTAGTTAGCATTCTAATTGTATTTTTATCCCCATCCAGATTCCTTTCTCCTGAAGAGGCTCCCAGCGTGTTCTATGTATCCAGTGTATTCCTTTTACATGGCGTGTATGGAGCTACCCTTTATAGTATTGCTTGGCTTCTCAGTGACTCTGTGTTTGCTGGCATGATAGCAGTTACTCTCTTTGTAATTCACAGGTACTCATTGAGTGATTTGGATATTTATGTGACATATGCTGCTTTAGATAACTTAAAAAAACCATTATTTAAAAGTGATTCAATTCATAATTGATGATTATATATTGTGTGAATATTTGTTTGTTGTGAAGAAAATAAGAAATTTTTTATGAATTTCATCCATTACAGGGTTGATACAACAAGAGTCAACTATGCTGTACCCTTGAGAGAGAGTTTTGCAGTTCCCTTACTGTTCCTACAAATACTTTTCATATGCATGTATATCCGATCACAAAAGTGGCAGGTTAGTACCTGAAGTTTAGTCTGGTGTCTGTCTAGCTTAGAGTAGATGCTGATGTAAAAGAATAATCCCATTTAAGTGGTAGGACAGTGGTATGAGCATATTTGAAAGGGAAGGTGAGAGAGTGAGACTGCTTGAGTATGCAAGGTTGAAGTGTATAGACAAGAAACACTGTAACCTCTTTTGCTGGATTCCCTCAAAACATCCTTAGGACTTTATCCCATGTTTTTATTTTCTTAATTATTCTTATTTTATTATTTATTTATTTTTTCTTCTTAGGGGAAGGGGTTGTGTATCGGTAGTTTGTCCTTAACTTTGAAATGTTCAAAATGCTTGATTCAGATGACTATTTTCTAGATAGGTTCCTGTTATCATAAAATAAAAGAATCATTGGTCCTTATCTTCCTTTTCTCTATATATCAAGCCTGTCATTATAACTTCACTGATGTGCTCAGTCTTTGATCTCTTATTCTGCTTTTTACCTGTTGAAACCGTTCTCAGAAGGGTATTACACATTCACCCCACCATGCTCATTGCTGCGTGGTCCAGAACATTGATCTCCTTATCACAACCATTATACATCACATTTGTCATTGTCATACATGAAGGTTGCAGCATATCTTTTATCTGCATAGTAAACCCTCATTATGTTAATAGGGAAATTATCTTCCTGAACCTTTTCACCCTTCCCTAACTCATGCTATAGAGCTAGCCTCTGTTCCATGCCCTTCAATCATATCGCCCTTGTGATAACATTTTTAAATGCACTGTTGAGATATGTTTCCAGTGTGGCTGCTTTTCATTCAAGGTTCTACGGTTTCCATAACGTAAACACTGTGGGTAAAATCAGTTATACAAACATGTGGAGGGGTGTTTGGTCTTTTCTAAATCCAAAGATTATGAAAAAAATATCTTAGATCAAATGGAGCTCAAATATTGTATACTAGCATTTGCATTTCTTTATTGTCAGGATACTGAAAATTATTTACCCTCATATTTTGAGATCTTCTTGTATTTGTTTTTTATATTACAAGAGGCATTGACTCATGCATATCAACAGGCAATGGCATGTATTATCGTTTTCAGAGATGATTTTACCTATCCTTGGCCAAATCTTGTTGATATGGCAGCCTTGCCCCAAATTTTGACAATTAGCTGATTTGTGTGATTAAGATTAGGAAGGAGCATACTTCCCTCCTAAATCCTGCTCATCCATTCTTTTTCAGAAGCTAAAATTGACGGTAATAACTCTGTTAACTGTGGCGTTTCTACTGAGTTGGCAATTTGCACCATTTGTTCTTCTCTGCCAACTTTCCTGTTTGATGGTCCTTAGCAGATTTCTGCTCCTGCCTGCATCTAAGGTATGACAGATGATTTGTGGATGCATTAATTTAATTTAATTTCAACATCGACCAAACATCACTTGGGCCTTGGTGATCATTGTGGTATAATTGGCAAAGTGTTGTACGATGTCAGGGATTCGGTCCTTGGCCGCAACTCTCTCATGGTTCCTTATCTTACTTCCTTTAGATCAATTTCTCAATGCTTCAAAATACGAGGCATTATAGTGGTGAGCAGCGGTGAGATCTCAAGTGAAAATTGTACAGGTAGTACATGTATCACTGGTTATCTAGAATCATGGCCATTATCCGAAAAAGAAGAAAATGCTATCAGTAGATGATTAGAGAAAATAGGAGTCTATGTTGTGTTTAAGAGGAAACTTAGAAAATGTAGAAACATCAGAAATTGACCTGCAAAGGAGGAGGAAAAGCCGTGTAGTTACAGGACAGTCAACATCGACCACTTGGACCTTAGTGATCATTACGGTCAGGTTGGTAAAGTATCATATGTTGAGTATACTGTCAAGGGTTCGATCCCTGGCTGCAGCACTCATGACTACTTACCTTACCTCCTTTAGATCAAATTCTCAGTGTTTCAGAACACGAGGCATTACATTCTGATTAGAAAGAAAAGATATTCCATTAAATGAATTCATGATTTATCAGGGTTATGAAGTACTTTGGAGAATGTGTGCTTTGCTGTTTTTCATGGATCAAATGTGGGTTATTTTGTTCATGTTTTGAGACTATTGTTTGTCTATTATTGTGTTCTTCCTGTGTCATGAAAGTTTTTAAAATGTTGAGTTATACTTGAGTGAAAAAATGCTCAGACTATGGTAATTTTTTTATGTAATAAACACCATAGATGTTGTAATGGTGCTGCCATGAAGATGAGCTAATCAGAGTTAACATTGTGCAGGTGAGCATGATGGTGGTTGTGGTGGCCATCAGTTTGTTGGCCAATTGTGTTATGCAGAACAAACCACCTCTTCTGATATCCTCCCCCGCACTGTCCATGGTGGTTCCTGCCTTCATCATCAGCAAAACACCATCAGATGGTAGTCTGGGAGCCTTTCTCAGATTTACCATTGCTGCAGCAGAAATGTCCTTGGTGTTACTGGCTACAGTGCTGATTAGTGGTGCCATAAAAGTAATGTAGACATTTTTTTCTCTTATTTGTTCAAATTTAG
Organism: Cancer borealis; assembly: GCA_036785275.1. NCBI lineage: Eukaryota > Metazoa > Arthropoda > Malacostraca > Decapoda > Cancridae > Cancer > Cancer borealis. The sequence continues at coordinate 18,609 of JAXIVD010000534.1, read as the reverse complement.
GAATATAACCAAAGTTTTAATGTATTTTTGATTATCATCTGCATAGCTCTTAAAGTTATGCTATTTTTACATATGGTTTTTCATGTATTATTTACATTCTTTAGCTGGTTAGTATGTGTTTCAAACAGTTTATTCCAGAAAATTTTGTTGTTTACATTGAATGAGTTAAGACGTAAAATATATTCCATTGCAGATTTTCATGAATGTAGATGCAGATTCTCATGTGTATCAGCTTCTACTGGCCAAGTTTCAAATGGGAGATCCACGAGATTTTGATTCCCAACTGTACATGTGCACAGAAGCCTTTGACTACATGGACCTCGAGACAGTGAGCAGACTTTGTGACAGTGGACTCCTCCCTGCTTACGTCCTTGGCGTTCTTATTTACTCCATATCCACCCTGATGTTGTTTCTTAGCAATGCTTTAGAATTAGCAGAAGATTCTGAGGCAGAAAAGTTCTTTGAAAGTAGACAAAAGAATTTTGAACTATCTCTAGATTCAGAGACATTCCTGTACAATCAGTATGAAGAAGCAAAAGAAAGAAGTGAAAATTTTGATTATAAAATGGAGAATCTTGAAGATATGACCTATGATTGGAAAAGTGTACATGAAATAGATATAACACAAAGTAGTCCTGATGCCTCTTCTGACCCTTCTACAGACCACCAGATAATAAAGGGAAGACCAGACTTGGTTTTCTTTGTAGGTAAGTAATGTTACAAGTTTTCTTCAAATAAGTAACCTGTGATCAGGCTAAAACTAATTCTGTTTAATTCTTAGCCAGTTCCACTGTTTATAAGTTACTGCAAAGTGAGATATGAGAATAGGGTATATGCTGCAAGAGCAAGAGAATGAGACCCAATGAAATGGGAGGATAGGATGCTAGAGTATATGATTGAGAGGGAAAATTAGAGAGTGAAAGACTTGAGTGAGTATAACAAGGGTGAGGTGTATGAACAAGACCAAGTGGAGACTTTTTTCTTTGCCCAACATCTTAAGTTTTTTCAAAATACCAAGTGTCAAAATAGATCACATACTCTCCATCAGTGCTAGTTAAGTACACTATGCCTTTGTTTTACGATGCCTTGCTTAGCGATATTTTTTTATTACTCCTTTTCATTAATGATCATCATGTTTTGCCATTGCAATCAGTGAAGTGGGGATAGCAACTCAGGTGTCAGATGTTTCTACAGCAGTGCCGTAGGTGCCAGCATGACTAACACATTCAATCATAAAACATCTCCCTGCCTTTCCTGGAAGCATGTTCAGCTGTCTGCAAAGCTTGTTAAAAGATATTGAGAGTCGATAATGGAGCAGCTAGAAAGACTGCTGAAAGTGTTGATTGATGACCAGACAAGGCACCCCATTACATTCTATGTTATATATGCATGTTTAATGTTTTTAGTTATAAGTGGAAGCTAATGAAGGCCTACGAATGCCTCCTCATTTAACCCATGTTATAATGGGTTCATTTAAATTATTCACATTAAGATAGTTTTTTTGAGGAACGTACCAATCATTAAGTGAGGGAAACTTGTATTATTTTAAGTTTCAAGGGTATTTATTGTTTAATTAATATTTGCAGTAGAATTTGACGCTATGCATTGAAAGCAATTATGTAGAATGATAAACATGAGCTTTATTATTTATAAATCCATTTGTTGACTTTATTATTTTTCTATTATTTTTAGAAACCATATTTACCACCTTTAATGGTGTGGCATAGACCATTTCTGGTACATATCTTGCAACTAGGATTTATAAGGATATAAAATGGATAGCTATTACAACTTATGTAGCTTACATTGTGGCATACTAGTAATTTCTGAACAATATATGTAGATTACATTTATTCTTGATTTCGTAAGAACAGATACCGGAAGACCTGATGATCTTTAATGAAAGTATCTGCTGAATGTCAATCTTAGCATCTTTATTCTTTTATCTATGTATCTATCTATATTAGATAAGATTTTTTTTTTTCTTTTGAAGATCTTTGAATATAGTTTCAAGTATCTATGAATGCCTAAAAATACATTCCTATTTAAATATATATTTATCTGCTTTAAACTTATTGGTTGAGAGGTTACTGAATATGTAGTTCATTATAGTTACAAATGTATGTACTATTGTGTTATTCATCAAACAGAGAGAGAAATATTTAGCTCCACTGTCATCAGGAATGTCTGTGATCTGGAACATTTTGGCTGCACTCATCCTGCGTCTGAAAGTCCTGTGGATGCCAACTGTGTGTGTGATTGCCGGGGTGGTGATGGCTGATCGTAAAGTGTGTACAGCCTTGTCTCAAGTTCCTGGGGTGCGAGCAGTGCGTCTTCCACAATGCTTTCCAGGCGGCCTCAAAATGGTTGTAGCTTTGGGTTACCTTGCTTATCTTACACAAAAGGTAAGTTGGTTGACTTATTTGATTGAACTGTTGCCTTTCAGAAATTATGCACTTTCTTAGACTGAAAGACCTTACAGTATATGAAATTAAATCTAATCTAGTCTAATGCCTGTTCCTTGGAACTCCCTCAAGGAGGTGCCACGACAGAGGGTTTTCCATGTGCTCCTGTCCATACACTTTTTTTTTGAATAATTTGTTTTTTTCATAAATAAGCATATATGTAAAAAAAATCTACTTACTTAATATCTTTACAGTTCTGGGGCCAGGTTATGTCTGAAATATGGCCAGAAGAAGTGTATGAATTCTGGGATCCTGACACAGTGGACCTGATGGAGTGGATCCAGTTACATACCCCCACCACTGCAGTATTTGCTGGCTCAATGCAGCTTTTGGCTGGCGTGAAGCTTTGCACTGGACGCCACATCACCAACCACCCTCACTATGAAGACTCTTGGCTTAGACACCGCACACATGAGGTATGGGCATTCCCAGTAATCACCCTCACACCATATGTTACTAGTTTGTAATTCCATTACATTTTATGATTAATGAGATGGCCTTGACGACTCTTGGAGGAAGTTCTCGTCCATCTGGTGTGACCATTGGATCATATCAGATGCAGGGAGGTAGAAGCAAAAGATGAAGCGGAGCCATACGCTGCAGCTGCATTAAGCTGTGGGTGCTCCTCTCTTGTCACATAGGCTTTTGAGCCTGTGGTGGAATTTAATCCGTTACCCCGGGACACAGGGCCACTGTGACATCGAAGTTTCCACAGTTTACCTTCCCCTGGTTTCCCTAGGTACCCATTTATTGATCAACCCTTTTAGTAGGATGAACAGCTGGGTGAGCTGTGCACCGACTGCCCTCGCTCAGAATTGAACTCGGACCAGTGTATATGTAGTCAAAAGTGCTAACCACTGCATCAATGAAACGCATGAGTTGAATATGAATTGGCCGAGGAAAATCTTAGGAACCTGTTGTGCATATGACCCCTGACCTCATCCCTATTTGTGTGACTGACCTGACGCACTGTTTGGGCGGGTGTGCTACTCTTCTCATCTGGAGGCCTAAGGGATAAGTGAGAGAAATATATATGTATGTGTGTATGTATGTGCATATGTGTGTCTTGTCATGGTTACCTTCCTTTAGGGGGATAACATCCTGGTATATACGAGATGGATAGATAGTTAAAATCTATGTAGCACATTTTAGACACATGCAATGGTGACTCGTATTCCCTTCCATTTTCTTATCCATGTCCTCTGAAGGACTCTTTCCTCCATCAAAGAAATGATAAGTGAGTTTGAAGTAACTTTGATTTTATTATGTTCATGTTCTTGCTCATGGGTCTGCCTCTATCATTTCAGCATCATCATATGTACTTCAGTATAAGTATACCTTCATTACTTTGATAGATATTTATAAAACCAAACCATTTACTAGACTTGCATTTATTTTTCTTCCTTATAGGTGCCAAAGACACAATCTTGTAAAAAGGGTTTTAATGGCAAGCTTTTCTGTGTAAAGTAGAAAATTTAGGTGATTCAACACTTGCATTGAAAATCAGTCTGTAATATTGTAACACTTATGAAAGTTTCACATCGTCCCTTAAAAACTGAATAAGGGTAATTTGTGAATCCTTAACTCATATCACTATGTAGAGGAAGAAAAATATGATGATGGAAAGAGCTACAGATTTTTTTGCTGTGGTGCCTTAGTTTTATTTTTTCTACAGATGTACAAGATATATGGATGTGAGTCTCCAGAAATTGTTTACAACACTTTGAAGAGTGTTGGTGCTACTCATATGATTGTGGAGGACAGTATTTGCTTGGCGCCTCCTGACCTCAAGCATCCACTATGCAGACTTGTGGACATTGTGGATCTTCATAGCGGCCATGTTAGTAACACTTGCTGTATTTTTGTTCTGAATATCAGTTTCAAGGAATGTAATAAAGAAAACAAATCAGCTTAGTATATAGATAGAGAAATTCAATTTTAAGTTCTCATTAGAACCTGGAAATGTCTGGATTTCTTCCTTCCCTCTCCAATCTAACACTATATTCATGTGTTCTATACACATGTATATAACAGTACTGGTCTTCCTTCTTTGTTCATAAAATCCTTAACCTATTTTCTTCATATTTATTAAAATCTTTCCATACTCTTGATGAGATTGCATCTACGTATTCTATCAATAGTATACGTAACCTCCATTCTCCCATTTCACTGTGCAAAATTTCACTACATAAACATTGTTGGGCGAATGCAACTATCATATGATTCAGACTTTCCTATATGCAAGGTCTATAGGAAAGGTTAATTCAGGATCTAGGATGCAGAATGAATTTTTATTTATTTTCTTCTTCAAAAATAAGTAGTGTTGCCAGACCATTATGAAGCTTGTTCTGTAATGGTCAAAGTATAAAATTTTTAGAATTTAGTTGCTGTTGAAGGTAACAAGCAGGTGCAGGCAATGGTATTACAGTGGTAGCTATGATGCCTGAATCACTATTTCTGTAATCTTATACGAGAAAAACTGGTACATTATTCTCATGTTTGTTATTCACAATAACTTTGCTGCCTGTAACCTTTGTGATAATTAGAATGGATATTCCTGATAAACAGTTGTAGTAATATTCCTGCATTTAAATACAAACTGTAGAATTTTACTATGTGTTTTTCTTCTTTTTCTTTACAGTTGCCTGAAGGAGAAGTGAAAAATATACCCGGGTTACAAGCACCCCAACACAGACGATTTTGTGATGCAGTTCGTCGCAGAACAAAGGAGTACAGTAGATTGTTCTCCCTCGTGATGAGTAATAAGACGTTCAGAGTGTACAGCTTGACAGGAACATAACGTTGCTAAGTGACTGAGATACTTTTATAGCTTGACAAGTGTGTTAAGAATATAACATTTGACTTAGGTATACAACCTGTATACCTATTGGCTACTTTATTCCATTCCAAGAATATGGTTTTTTTTTATTTATTAATATAAAAAGTACCCACATATCTTTCCTATTATCTACAGTGCATAAAAAATGCACCACCTTTATTCCATATTTAAGACATCAGTGCAATTTTTTTTTAAGTCTAGACCTAAGTGAGAAGAGTGTACATGTAATTATGCATGCGTCAGTGTGTGTGTGTGTGTGTGTGTGCGTGTGTGCGCGCGTGCGCCTCGTCTCAGCAACACTTTTGGGGGATGTCAGCCTGGTGTATATATATATATATATATATATATATATATATATATATATATATATATATATATATATATATATATATATATATATATATATATATATATATATATACATATATATATATATATATATATATATATATATATATATATATATATATATATATATATATATATATATACATATATATACATATATATATATATATATATATATATATATATATATATATATATATATATATATATATATATATATATATATTACACATATATATAAATTATAGTGATATTTTTTTATGTTGTTGGCTACAGTCGGTTCTTGATTTATGCCCAGGGATGCATTCTAAGTAATCGCACATAATTTGAATTTTGCGTAATCTAAATCGCAACTCAAAAGTTTTTAAGAAAATTAATAAATAAATAAAACTTGGAATTGCAATTTTCATATCTCATATGAATTATTAGTAACCTTGTTGAATTTGAGCTATGCATTCTAAATTAATATAGTTTGAACACACATAAATCATGACTGTACTGCACGTTTCATATTGTTTAGCAATGATTACTAATGAATTTCACATCTTCGCAGGGAATTGTTTCCAAACATTTGCGAATTGGGGAAACAAGTGCATTTTTAAGAAAGTTCTTAATGTTTTTCTGTGCAACCAGTGTAATTGGCGATCAATATGACTGATAAGCCTTACTGAGAATCTCATGTAATTTTAGAAGGTTCAAATGTCATGATGCACTGAATGAAATGGTAAATAGCTCCTCGATATTGGCATAGGCTGAAAGTATCCCTTTTGGAACTCAAGTTGACAAGCATTCCATGAGAATGTGAAGTACAAAACTGCTCACTTCATACCAATATGAGCATGTGGCCACACATTCTCAACAGCAGCAGATGGTCAATTATTTTGAACAGCATCAACACTACTATAGGTGTTGCACATCCATCAATCATTTATGCCTTTCCAAATAGGGCCAACTAGGCTCTTTCAGTATAAAAACAATTAATCCAAATTGCATTGAACACTCCATGCCATGTCTCACTTCTTTTAGCAGACACTGGATATTTATCTTGCTATGTAGCTTTGCTGCAGCCTCTTGAATTTCAGGCATTTTTAAAAGATCTTGTTTATTATTTAATCTTTATCAGATATGTGTATCTGAACATAATTCAGAAGAAGTTCATTCGTAGCATCTATATACTCAAAGTATTTGCCTCGTCATGTTTCTACCTTTCTGTGTCCAATTCAGTTTGAGACAGTCTCTATGTCCCATTCAGACAGTACTCACCTGAGAGGTAGATTTTGAACAGTTTCTAAATCACCTGATAGGGAGCCAGGCTGCTCTGTGGTGCAGTGTTCGGCTCATGACCTAAAGGCTGTGAGTTTGATCCTGGCTCACAGCAGCTTCTTGGTGAGAGGCTTAGCGTTCTCGTTGATCCTAGCAGAACTATACCGTCATTAGTTACCTTAGTTTAATCACCTGATAAGCAGGTAATGGAGAACACTAGTATTAAGGTGACCAAGGTTTCTAGTTAGGATATAAGATGATAGTTCATCTTCTTTGTTTATTATCCATTTCTTTAATTTTTGTTATATATTCATATATATATATATATATATATATATATATATATATATATATATATATATATATATATATATATATATTTATATACATATATATTTATATACATATATATATATATATATATATATATATATATATATATATATATATATATATATATATATATATATATATATATATATATTCTTTCTTTTTTCTGTTATTCATTTGTATTTTTTCTAAAGATCCAATCATCTTGATTTTGGATGTTTTTGGTGCATTTATTTGTAGCTTTGGGAGTTTTACATTACTGATATTCCATAGTCCTATATAATGGGAGCGGCTCCAAAAGTTAGGGCAATACTCCCAACAAAGATGCAGGGAAAGGTACAGGATGATATGTATCTGGAAAATCCTCCAGGCCAAGTACCAAACCCGTTTGTCCCTGGCTCAGAAATAGAGTCCACAGAAAGCCCTAGTATGGGAAGAATGTGCTGCCAACGAACACTCCCTAGCCAGGCCTCAGAAAGAGGGAGGCACTTACTACCCACCACACTGTCACACAAGGATCCTCAACTTTTTAACTGCCTGCCACTACCACTGAAGAACCAAACAAATTGTGCCACGGATAAGTTCCTGAAGAGTGTGCCTGACAAGCCACCAGTGCTGGAATACACTTCACTGTGTCATGCGCCATCAAATTCCGTACCAGACCACCTTGAGAAGGGACGTTTGCCAGGGAGGTAGCGGTGGATCACCATGGCTGTGAGGGTTACCTCAAAACATCAAGTGAAATGATAAAAACATTAACTATTTTTAGTTGCCACTTCATACTAATGAGCATGTATCAAATACAGTATAGCTTCTACTCTTGAGCATGATGCAAAAGTGAATCTAGATGAGATGGGATCAGAAATGCACTGAAAACTTCCAAGAACATAAAGAAATGTTTTGGAAGGAACTGAAAGGATTCAAAAGGGAGCATCTGGGACAAGAAAAGGTGAAGGTGGATGATGAGAGAGGAGGATGCTGGAAGGAAGAGATGTGCAGCAAGTATTTATGGAGATTGCTGAATGTAGAGGAAGATAAGGAGGCTGATATTATTGCAGTTAAAAGGTAGCAAAGATAACATGTGCTGGGAGAGTTGTATGACTCAGGGATCACACAGGAGGAAGTGGAGGAGACAATAAAGGAAGATGAGATCATGGAAAGCCTTAGGTTTGGATTGATGTGTGGTGGAGTGTTTAAAAGGTGGCAGAGCAATTGTTGTTAAGTGGTTAGTAAGATTGTTGTTTAATGTATGCTTCATGAAAACAATCTATAGAACTATAAATTTTCCATTAGTGCATTGTTTTCAAATTTTTATTATTTTTATAAATATTGTATATACATTAAAATTTTGAAACATGACCTGATTCTTTCTTTATTTATAGCACTTGTAAAATCTTTAAACATGACAGTTGTGGTGTAAATGATAACCCGTTGTTACTTTAAATAGGTAAAGGAAATTAAGATTATAAGAATGTGGACCACCACAGCTGTGAGGAAGACAATTTAAATTTGACTTAGTAAGTAATGTATTGTTGAAAAATACTCAGATTTTTTTTCTTCACCAAGTAGACTAGTACAATTATCGATATATGGATTGCATCAAGGTGCGTGTATGTCGACAATGAAATTCAAGGATTTGAGTTTGAGCCAAGGATCTTAAAAGATCCTTGGTTTTAGCTCAGTAAACAAGGCATTATATAGATTACCACAATATAATCTCGCAATAATCTTGGTCATTCCCTCCCATTACATGAATTTTTTTTAGTGATAACTAGGCGTTGAGAGAGAGAAATAATTAACATCTCAATTGGTTTCTTCCCTCCCTCTATGGATGGAGAAACAGGAGCGAGAATACGAAATAAAATAAAAAAAATGGTGTTATGGTGTGCCGTTATAAAAACAAATACAAATGCAACATCAAAACAACATTCACTCCACCTGCATTTTTATAACTGAAAGTCCCCGGTTCCAAGCCTTTGTCAGCATCCAGGAACTCCAACAAAGTCAAGAATAATAATAGGAGAGAGAAGTATTAGTTTTGTAATATATTTGAAATAAAATTAATTTAAAATATAGTGTTTTGAAGGTCCTGCCGTGAGTAAAGCAATGGGTGGGCGGCTTCAACTGACCCTGGCGCTCTTCAAACCTGATGTTACACGTGTACCACATGTATTGAAGGTGAGGACTACCTTTATTTTAATTATCATAATTGCTACTCTCATTCAAACCAATTTATCACGTTTCCTCCTCATCATTACTACTTTCATTCACACTAATTAATCCCGTATTCACTCACCTGGTTTACATACCTGGTAGGGCTACACCTTGCCAGCATAAGGTGATGTTAATGATAATCCTAATCAGTAACTTCAAGTAGTTTCCTTATGATTAAGGGATAAGAAAAACATCCTCCTCAAGTTCAAGTTGTAATTTTCTTTTTGTACGAGACAGATTGAAGGTTGTGTTTTATGTGAATGTTCCTAATGACACCTATTGGCAAACTCATTATCAAGTCAATGATATCCTGTGTACAGTTGGGATGTGTGTGAATAGGTATACAGGATACATCTCTTATATACATTGTGAATGTGATTCCCACTCATTAAAGTTGGTTGGCATAATGCTACTTTCATAAACAGTATAAATACTGCATAAATCTTTGTTTCTTTTTTTTAATGCATACGGCACCAGTGTTGGTGCATAACACACATATCACTCATATTACCACACACACATACTCACAGGAGGATAGGATTTCAAGCCTTCCGCTCCTGCCGGGATTGCAAGGTCACAAACCCTCGGCTAACTCCAGTACATTTTTTTACTGCTAGGTGAGCAGGGGTTACAGCGTTTAGGAAGCAAACCCATTTTGTCTTCACCTGCCTGGGATTCAAACCCAGAACACCTTGGTTGTGAGCCAAGCATGCTAACCACTACACCACCAAGCAGCTTAATGTGTGTATAGTGTTATTATTGCGAGAGTTTGCAAGCTACATAAAATTATAACAACTACTTGCACTGCCTTATTTTAATGCATTTATGTATGTAGTTTTTTTTCTTCCAGATTTTACTAAATTCAAATTTAGTGGACTGCTAGAATTAGTAGGTCTGTGCAGTGCACAACTTTAATATCCTATCTGGCTACCAGTGAGCAGAATATTAGATAACTGGCTGAAAACAAGGAACCACTAAACTAAAGAATGTTTCTTTTCAGGCTATAAGGAACACAATAATTCAGGAAAAGTTCATTGTAGTGCGACACAAAGAAGTCCGATTACAAAGAGAGAGTACTGAAGAGTTTTATAAGGAACATAAAGGAAAGTTTTTCTACAACAGGCTTGTAACTTTTATGGCAAGGTAAGGAAACGGTGTTGAATTAAGTATTGCAAAGCAATTTCTTACCAGAACAGTTGTATATGTGTTTTCTGCTTGTGTATCTCTCTCTCTCTCTCTCTCTCTCTCTCTCTCTCTCTCTCTCTCTCTCTCTCTCTCTCTCTCTCTCTCTCTCTCTCTCTCTCTCTCTCTCTCTCTCTCTCTCTCTCTCTCTCTCTCTCTCTCTCTCTCATTTATCTATATTTACATATTAATAGTTGTGCCTTTCTTGTCCTAGCGGTCCTACTCAGGCACTCATCCTTGGTCACGAGGATGCCATCAAGCGTTGGCGTGCTATGATGGGACCAACCAAGGTGTATAAGACAAAGTATGAGGCTCCAAGCACCCTGAGAGGACTGTATGGTCTCACAGACACTCGCAACTCCACCCATGGCTCAGGTTAGGTTACTTACTGTTTGTTTTCAGTAGGTACTATTTTTGTTGCTGTTTTTAAATGGTACAAACATGATATGAAAACTAAATGTTAGGTTAAGAAAGAGTAGATGTATTAGGAAGGAAGTACTTAAAGGGAGTAATTATACTCTATCTATTTGAAGCTTGCACCTGGAACTTTGATGAGCTTAACTGGAAGGTTGATGAGTAGAGAGTTTTGGTGACATAAAGGTGTTAAAGTCATCTTCCCATTCATGCAGTACAGTTGCAAATGTATGAAATATAATATATTGATATGCAATGATGTCCTACTGTATTGAAGTAGTTATTATGTAAATATACAAAACAAATATTTGAAGCAAATATTATCAGATTATCAAATAAAACTGCATCTGACACATACAGATTTTCCATTGGTGGCATCGGCTGGTTAAACAACTAATGGTAAATATATTTATGTGTCGTGTGTGCAAGCCTCTTGGATTATCTGAACATTTTTGTCTTCTATGTTAATTACTAACCACTTCTTTATAATAGGACATCATTACATATTATTATTTGATTATACTCTTTAGAGTTACAACTGTAAGTAAGTAAGTAGTCATGAGAGGAGAGGCTGTGGCTGGGGATCAAACCCCTGACAGTACACTCAGCATACCAACGCCTTACCAATCAGACCACAATGATCACCAAGATCCAAGTTGACATTGACTGTTCCATCACTACATTTTTACCACTCAAATGCTCTTCCCATCAGCCAATCAGCTACTTTGCTATAAGACTCATCAACACCCTCGATGCAAGTTTTAAATGCATGGAGTATAGCTTGAGGTGGGCTCACAGTTACAAATTGGGTATATTCATGTAGAAAAGAGAGATCAAACAGTGTTGAAGTGTTACGGACACATAGAATGAATGGGGAAGAGAGAAAGATCAAAAGAGATGAAGAGATCATTTCAAGAAGCACTGAATCACAAAAAACGAAGTATCCAGGAGTGTGAAAGGTGTGTATTTATCCATCAATCTGTCAATCTGTGATGCCTCGCTTCCTCCAAGAGCGTCCCTCCAGGTAGTGGCCATGGCAGAAAAGCCTCCACCTTTCCTCTCCCTATCCAAACACTCTCTCTTTGTCTTTTCAAGTCCTTCCTCCGCCTCTACTAGTACTTCCTTGATGCATGTACTGCTGGATCCTATACTTTCATCTTTCAAGTAGCCTTCCTCACCTACTATATACTATATACTATACTTCCATAAAATTTTTATTCTTCATCCTCTCAATATGATCAAACCACCTCAATATATTACTTTCCACCCATTCCACCACTCCATACTTCTCTCCATTTGCACTAGTTCCCATGCCACATCTTTCATATATGCTTTCATTGCTCTTACTCTCCTTCCTTGTCACTCCTATTTCATTTCCACAGCACGCACTCTTGAATACTATTTCTTAAACTTCCCTTTACCTGCATGAAGACATTTCTCCCTCTCATAGTCCTAGCATATGTTTTTCTTTCTTTCTTGAACCTATAGCGCCCACACACTAGTCACTAGGCCACCGCCTCCCCTTGTGATATGTACATATCTTTCACAATCTCGTTTATTTTTCTTTCAATCTCTCCATGTCAACATAATATTATCTGAAAATACTTAAATCTCTTTTCACTCCATTCTCTTTTCTCCAAAACTACCTCTTTTCTTCCTACTACTGGCATATTCACCACATAAGGTATACTTAAATCACACACCTCTGCTTTTTTCCTCTCATAAACCATCACCTTACTTTTCCCAGCATTCACTTTTATCTTCCTTATTATACAAAAAAGTTATTAAAGAATCCCCTGAACTAGGCATCTATAGGCCATATAGTTATGCTAGGGGTAACAAGAGTATCTTTCTCACCAAGAAACTGCCGTGAGCCAGGATCGAACTCGCAACCTTTAGGTTGCGAGCCGAGCAATGTACCACAGAGCCACCCAGCCTGAGCCCCTATTTTTACCATACTGTGAGATCACAACTCCTTGACCTGATCACTGGAAGTACCTTGAATATAGTGGCTGGTGTGGCAGTTCAGATAGAAATTCAGTGCAAATGTCTCTAGAACGGGTGGCGTGTATCCTATTGTGGTTAACAGTACTGAGAGATTAAGTTTATATGTGCCATGTTAGTAGTGACCTTGAGTTTACAAATGTAAATGTCATTGTGAATAGAGCTTTGACCTTGCTGAATTTTAATGAAACTTTTTATAATATAGATTTACTGTTTCCAGTCATTGTTTTATTTTCTTGCATGGCTTTCACGCAGTGATCACCTTTTTAAGAATTTTCATTGTTGTGTACCTTACTGATGTCAAGATTATCATAAAGGAATATATATACTGAAAAGAACTCCAACTCATTAGACTTTAATTAGATTATTTTCACAAATTACTGTTTTGCTTTCTTGTATACGACTTAACAGTTGGGTATTTTCCACCATTAGATGGAGAGATGAATGCAGTAAAAGAAATCAAGTTTTTCTTCCCTGAATTTTCATGTGAAGATTGGTATAAACATGAGGAAGAAAAGTTTCGGAGAAGAGAGATACATTTAGATGAAACAAATTTTGTCCATAGATTATTATGACAAAAATATCACTAAGGTGTTATTTCTTTATTGTGGCTGTGTATCATTGCAAGCTTCAAGTTCCTTTTTTCTTAACATTGAAAGAAGCAGTTGTATTCTTCTTGGCATAATAAAAACAATTTTATAGTGACAGTGTACAGTAACCCCAACATGCCTTCTGAGATTGTATTGGGGAGTTTCATGGCTTGTATAAAATGTGTGAGGTGGAATTTCATGGCTGCCATTTGTGGAATGTGTTAAGGTAGTTTTTTTTTTTTTTTTTAACTATAAAGTAACTTTAAGTATAAAGTTTATTCACAAGACAGGACTACAATTTAAGGCCTACAGGAAGTCATAAGTCTAATATAATTTTTGGCACACACATTTGGCTTGTCATCTTCTCCTGGTTATACAATTCAGAGATTTCTTTCAAATTACTATCTGATATTTTCCAAGTGTCAAAATTGGTCCATATCTACGAAAATACATATTAGGAGTTTTGAGATGCCCTACGTATAGTACTATAATTAAAATATTAAGACAAAATATGTAGTAGGGACTATACAACTGCAGTGAACATAATATCTGCAGTAGGGTTCATTATAATGTAATATTTGTTAATAATGGGTTAAGGGTGATCAGAGGCATTCTAGTACCGGGGAACAGTTCTTTGTAAATACATCAATAAAGCTAAATAAAATACAAGGCTATGTATATTGCAACCCATTATTGACAAGAGTTAGAGAGTCGCTGTGGACAGATTGACATGAACATCACATATCAATTGAATACTAAACAAAAGCAAACTGTTATTAACAATTTTTTTTTTGCTGGTGAATTTTATTGATGGTAATTAACATGATCACATTTAACATTTATTTTATGACACTAATGAAAGGTGGTAAAAGGAAGACTTGTCCACACACAACTACCCGCACACACATGTATTTGGAACTCAGCTACTAAAATAAACTGCAGTCTTAGAAATATACTAATAAGTATAAGTTAGACATAAGATTAATGACTAAGACCAGCTACCTGTTGATTATTATGTACTTTCTAATAGGCATGCACTAACTGAATTTTTCATACGATTTAAAAGGTAGAGGACAAAGAATTATTCAAATTGATAAATAAGACTACGTACATGGTCATAGCCTCCCTCCCTATTATGAAGTGTATGAGGAGTGAAACTGCTTGTACTGAGAAACACTACAGTGGTACAGGAATAGTGTTTGTCCTTTAGTGTGGAGTGAGACAGGTTTATGCTAAGTTATGGTACAATATGGGACCCCATACTGTCTTAAAACAAGCAGTGAGAGAGGCTAAGTACTGTTCATAAATGTTATGCTGAAAACGGAAACTTAATGTTTGGAATCAAGATTTTGAGTTGAGCTACTTTCATGAATTTTAATTTGAGGACATTGTTAAAGTTGAGTGTTATAGGTAGCATCAGATTTATTGTTTGGTTGAAATTATAATTACTGGGAAGGAATTATTGACCCAACTTTACTGAATTAGATAAGATTAAGAAAAAATGTAGATCTTTGCATTCCAGTGTACTATTACCTGTTTTGCAAGTAACTGTCATTATAAGTTTTTGCTCAAAGGACAAGTACTTTGGCAGATAATCATGGAAGTGACGAGGAGATATTGGTGAAGAACTTTACCAGAGACGTTGATTTGTTTGTTTTATTTTCCATAAATGAAAATGAAGGCCTCAGAGAATTAAAGTTCATTGTACGAAACAAAGCATATATGGCAAAATTTGTTTTTATGATGAAAATGACAAAGTGTATAGAAGGCTTGACGAGGGAAGCTTTTGTAAACATTTTCTATCACTATTGAAATTGATTTAGTTTGATAAAAGGATGCCATTTTTATGCCTGCAATGGGGATAATAAAATTGAGTTAATAAAATTGAGTTGAGATTGGCAAGATTTCCAGATATATGGAAAGGACCTGGTAAGCTAGGAGCTACAACAATCCTACCACAACGGATACACGGCAGTACAGAGACATGACAATGGGCCTTAAAGGTATAGAAATTAATGAACTGTGTAGGAGAGGGCTTATTTTAGTGAACACTTCCCATATAAGATTAATGTTTGATTCTGCCTTGGGATATAACTTCTTGAGGGAAACAGACTGCACTGCTCTGTGGTAAACTCTCCCTCCCTCCCCTCTTGTCCCATTTTGTCATGTGCAGTTAGTGAACAATCTCAGGTTACCTATAATCATGTCTGTGGAATGATTTTTATTCATAGTAGTTAATGATTGTGCTATACATATTTGTGTTTGTGGAAGCAAAGAATTTTGAACCATGAATCCATATTTTTGGAAATTAAACATTATAACCATGACCAATATACATACACAATATGTACCAATATGCTTTTTTTTTTTTATAATTTTTAAATGCCATCATCTTTGAACTGCAAAACACATAAAAATATCCATCTCTGACATTTGAAAAAATAAGTGGTCTGTATATCATCTTACCTCTATTGTATTTCCATATGTTTGTTAGTGTCTCAGGAGATCATATTTCATGTTCAAGGCTCTCAAGCTATAGTTGTTCTTTCAAATGTTTACTGTAATGTAGGGTAGACTACTGATGCACTCATTTCATGTGGATAACTACTATACATGATACAAGAGGTCATTAGGGAATTCAGAAAAATTTATTTAACTTTCTCCTCAAATTTACCCATCACAGCTAATCATAATTCTAATACAATAATGTTGAACTCTTATTCCTACTAAGATTAGCAACCCATCTGTGTAGCATCTCACCCATTCTAAGTCTGACACATTATAGAGACACTGTCTCACAGTCAGGGAGCATTCCATTCGTAATTCACAGTGTTCCCTTAGTTTAATGCTGGCCGGAACATGAGAAACAGGGACTTGGGATAGTAGCTTTCTCCCCGCCAGTTCTGCCAAACCAGCACCGGCCCGAGCTCAAAGTTACGGGTTGTGACTGAAGTTTTGGGTGGGTCTCCTGGGTTGTGTTGGTAACGCCCAGTGGGGTGGGCCTGGTAGCAGCCACGGTAACCTCGATACCACCAACCTCCAGCATTCTTTTTGGCACAGTGACCACCTAGAAAGATGATATTAGTTTTTATTAACATAAAAAGGCGTCACTTAAAAAAATCTAACCCGCGCTACTAACGAGCGGAGCCCAACCATCAAAGGCCTCCATGAAGCCTACCAGGGCCACAGGTAAAAGATAAAAGAGAAAAAAAAATGTATGTCTTTCATGCATGGACTCCTTTACCCTATCCCTCCATTTTACTACTGGCCTTCCTCTCCTACTGAAACCCTCAATTTTACTCACATCTGCTTTCTTCACTAATTTTTTCAAGATAACCAAACCACCTCAAAGTATTTCTTTTCACCCATTCCACTACATCACACTTTATTCCATTTGCACAAGTTCCCATGTCACACCTTTCATGCATGCTTTCATTGCAGATGACCTCAATTAAAAAAAAGAAAAGGAAAAAAACTATATTTTCTTAGGATGAGGGATTATCATGAAGTGGGCAAGACCCAAAGTAATCTAAGGTGTTAGATCACAGAGGAAGGAAAGGAAGTTATAAATACATTCATAAACAGTTGTGGCAATATTGGCTTGAAAGTGGTGTGTGGATATGGTGGTTATCTCAATGGTAGCAGAACCTCTCATAAAACTAAGGTGCCTTCCCAATATTTTCCCTTCCTACATGCATATGATTTTAATCCATGCAGAATTTATAATAAAATATGAAACATCAGAACAGAAGAAAAACACATTGCTGATTATTTGAGAGTTATAAGAACAATTTCTGGTATGAGAGGTCTACTTAGACGAAAATATAATTAGTTGAGTTAATATTTTCAAGAAACCTGTCATACACATAGTCTTTCTTACCAAGAAGAACATCATTGTCACGGTCTGGAGTGGAGAACCTCATGCCATTGTGCCACTTGAGGGCATCCCCTGCTTGGGAGTCACTGGTGTAGCGCCCAATTGTCAATTTGTACTTCTCACTCTCTGATGCAACTCTGTCAAACATATCAGGGTAAATATCACCATCAACTACAACAAATGTTTGCTGTTACTATGCAAAAATAGTTTGTCATAATTATAAACTACCGTATATGCCGTGGCTAGTTTATAAGATTGCTCCAAAGTCCTTTCAACTTTTTCTCCAAAATATAATTCATCCCTTCATCTTGTTTATCAATACAGAAGAAAATATAACTTAAACTTTTGGGGAAGTGTTGCACCTCACCTGAACTCCTTCCACTCTGCCCATGTTGTGCCGTTGTTCCAGTCTGTGATGTTCACCCGGAGCTCATGGTTTCTGGCTTTGCTCATGACATGCAGGGCATCAAGACCTATGGAGGTAAGGGAGTATAGGATAGAGATAATTCTGATTTAATTCAAGCAAATAGAGGTAAATCCATATGCCATTACATATAGAAATATTAAAGAAGGTAATTAAACAAATTGATTTAAGTTTTATCAACACATGTGGCAAATCCTAGAGATTAACTGTATGTGTTATTAGTTGTATGGGCTAAAGAGTACATGACCTTTCTCCCCTTTGCCACTTTTCTAGCTCATTCCCTGCTGTGTGGGAAACTCATCCTAATTTGCAGTATTGTACATAACTACATGATTTTTTTCTTTGTAATTCATTGTACTGAGATTTATATATATGAGGGATAAAATTGCCTGTAAAATACTGAAAAGATAAGCTGAAAGAAGGGAATTAATTGAATTTGATAGCTTGTTAAAAAACAGATTGATGAGTGAATATCATGAAAAATCTCTGGAGAGTGTTTTGTCACCCATACTGACATCATTATGAGACAATGACAGTGAGTTAAAGTATCAAGGTAGTAGAGTTGTTTTCCTCTAGAAGGACTGTAGGGATTAAAAAGGAGATTATATAATTCTCCCCAGAGTTAGACAGCTATAAACCATGTAGGTTTGCTAGTTAGG